>JASAMZ010005546.1:0-22814 GCA_030248115.1 Linhomoeus sp. GSCO2_2 | reverse complement strand
AACTCGGAAAGCGGAAGTGATTCACCCCGTTTGGAAACAATGGGCGTTGCGCAGCCGGCCGTCTCGACAAACCCTCTAATTGTCGGGGCCGACAGTGCAACTCGGTGATTCGCCTTCGCCCGTTTGCGCGCGACGCAAACAAACAACCGACGGCGGCGGCGGAGCGCGCGTCCTTCTTGCGCTGCAATTAATCTTGCCGACTGCGTCAACGGTTGTTCGTTCGCCTCGGCCGTCGACAGCCCACGAACGATATTTGAGATCCACTCGGTTTCCTTCTTCTTCGATTCGGAACCGGTCGGCCTCTCGCGCGAACTTTGTCAACACGACACAAATCAACGCAAGGAGGCGCCGGATGCCAGGCTGCGCCCTCGCCCTATTGTCTCATCCTCCCACACTCCGATTTGCGTCTTTCCGGGAAACAAACAATCGCTCGAACCGAGAATGACACTGTTGAAGGTATTTGTCGCGAGCGGAGCGCTTCTGTGCGCGTTTCTGCTGTTGGCGCCTTGCGGCTGCGCCGACGGCGCCGGAACAGCCAGGTGTAACCGAGCAGTTCAACGCGTTGGACATCGCCATCGCCGGCCTTCACAACTTCCTGATAAGCGAGAAGAACACGACGACTGCAACCTTGTCAGCCTGGGGGAATTGAGGAACGGGCGCCGGCCCTGGCATTCCCACCGCCATTGGCGTCGTATTTGGCAACGCCACGGTGAGGAGCTCCGAAGCGTTTCGGATGAAGATGAGACTGGCCGTTTATTCTTTGTTGACGACAGTAATCGAATATCACTGCTTTATTCCATCCAGTGTATTCCTATTGGGTGAATCAGATCGCCATGGCACGACGGTGACAACACCACCCAGTATGTAGGTAGCACTAGCCGGTGTTGTAGCCCTTCTTGTCTTCATCGAATTGAATCCCCGCTGCCAAATCTCTGTAACTCTCGTGTCACATCACATTGAGGAAGACGATTGCTGCAACGTGTTTAACTAGTCTAGTATCATGCATGGATGCTCTGTTCTTAACTTCCTTTCTTAAGTTCGGTGCTCCTTCTGGTCCAGAGGGGACTAAACTGCGGAAACGGCGCAAGACCAAGAGCGAGAGTGGCAAGACTGTTCACGCTGACCAAGAATTCAGCGGGGTCAGCTATATACTTACACTGCTTGCTAGAGTTGTCAGTTACAATCCAAACCGAATTTCTCGACTCCTTCAAATATTCTACGAAACGTCGTTCAGCTGCGCGTTCTTGGCTACGGCGTCGTGCAGCAGGAGGTTGGCCCTCGAGAAGCCCAGCTGTTAGACAAGCGCACGGGAGAGCCCAACGGCGAGATCGTCCAGGTCGAGAGCCAGACCATGCTCATGGGTAAGATCGTCGACGGACTCGGCGCGCTCGTCGATGTGAGTACTCATTGTAGCTCTCTCTTCCTCTCGCTTGGAATAACAATGTAATCCGCCCGATTCACGTCTACAGGAGGAGGACTCGAAGAGGATGAAGCGCAAGGGCCAGCGCCTCTTCAAGCGCATCAAGGCACGCAAGCTGTGCCAGAGCAAGCAGGACTTGAGAGCGCGCCTGGAGGAAGCTGAAGAGGCGGAAATGGAGGCCGACGGCCTGGAAGAGTACAACCACGTCCCTTCGGTGCAGCAGCTGGAGGACTTCGAGCAAGAAGAGGAGAAGCAACGGCCGGAGAGCGAGACGGAGCGCAAGAAGAGGCGCAGGGCGGAGAAACAGGCCCGGGAAATGGCCTCAGAATTCGCCCAAGGCGTGGAGGCCATCGTCCACGTGGAGGAGGAAAGCGGCACGGCCATCAAAGCCTTCCTCGTGCGCTTCTTCGACGCCACCGACCTGGAGAAGCCCAGCTACCCACACTTCATCGTCGACGAGGACGGTGGGCTTACTCTTCGTTGATTCAGTCTCGCTTGCGACTCTTTTGAGAAATCCCTGAATCTTCTTCAGGCCACATAGTCCAAGAGTGGGAGGGCCTGAACACTGACCTTTTAGCCACGGGTCCGGGGGGCAACGAGCGAACGGGTAGAATCGACTACGGTCTCAACGGGATGCCCAAGCTGGACGTAATCGAGCTGGGCAACGGCCGCTGTCGCTTCGACACCTCCAACGTGCGCACCGTTGACCTCGGGCACCAGTGGAGCAACTACAAGACGGACGGCTTCGAGTTCGACTGTCACGAGCAGCAGCAACGACTGGTAGGTATTCTCGAAACAGTTGTGTTCACTTGTCCGCTGTTCGGGTAGCTGTGGCTCGTGAACAGCTCCAGACTCCAAATTCCAAAGTCATCCACAAAGAGTGAGTGCCGCAATACACGTGAACACTCTCGAGTGCGCCAACTGAAACGCTCCAATGAACTGCAGGTGAACGGCGGCTTCTCCGCCCTCAACGACGCCCACTACTACGGGACCAAAGTGTTCGACATGTACCGCCAGTGGTACCAGTCGTCTCCCCTGCGCGAGACGCCCCTGCAGATGAAGGTCCACTTCGGCTACGGCTACGAGAACGCCTTCTGGAATGGAAGGGCTATGACCTTTGGTGATGGAAAGAACTTCTTCTTCCCACTGACCAGTCTGGACATCGTGGCACACGAGGTCTCACACGGGGTCACCGACCAGTCCTCCGACCTCGTCTACGCCGGGGAGTCGGGAGGGCTCAACGAGGCTTTTTCCGACATGTCCGGTAGGCGACAGAATGAACAACCTTATCCTTCATCAGCAAAATAACGCTGTAAATCAAGCCTCTACATACTGTAGTCTATCGATACCCAAACATTCTACAGGCAAGGCGGCCGAGCGCTTCGCCAGGGGTCGTGACCATGTCAACTGGAAACTGGGCAGCGACGTGACCAAGTCTGGCGCTCCACTGCGCTGCATGGACGACCCTCCCTGCGATGGCATGTCCATCGACCACGTGCGCGACTTCTACCCAAGAATGGACGTCCACCATTCCAGCGGCGTCTTCAACAAGGCATGTGAAGCCACGTTTGAACTGTGCGAAGTTCAATTGGGCGATTAGAACGGTGAAGCATGCACATGTGTAGTCAGGTCAGGTGCATCTCAGATCCAGAACGTTTCTTGTGAGATCGAAAACTCGCGACGTCTAGTCGACGAGCGTTGAGTGCTTGCCCTTCGATGCTGTGCTTACACTTCTCTTCTTCCGCAGGTGTTCTACCTGCTGTCCCAGCGTCTGGCCTTCGACGTGTGGGACGCCTTCGACCTGTTCTACGTGGCCAACACCAAGTACTGGCAACCCAAGACCACCTTCACGCAGGCGGCCGAGCTTCTACTAAAAGCTACTGAAGACCTGAAGGCGGGCAAGCACCTGCCCTGGAGCTACGGCCACGTCAACCTCGACGACATCGTCGCCGCCCTCGGACACGTCGGCATCCTCTGCCACAGTCAGGGAGCCAGACAGTGGAGCTGCCGCAAGGAGGCGTAGCCGTCGGACGACATCTTTCTAACTTAGGATGTGTTATGATGGACTCACTGATCGAACGATCATCTTCTCTCGCGGTTGTACAGGATCTCACTCGGTCGCTTATACCTATGAATACAGTACTCCAGAAGTCGGTTTCCGTGGCTGCCCCCCCCCCCCCGCCACAATCCCGGCTTCCATGCACAGGTATGTAGTCACGATAGGCGTTGCTCCACACCGCAGGCAATTGGTGCGAAATCACTTGCGCGCTGTGAGGTCGTCCTCCAAGGCGAACATGTCTTCCATGAGAGCCTTGGTCCTGTCGAGCAGCTCGTGACGTGCTCTCTCCGGCTCCTCGCCCAGTAGTTCGTCCTGGGAGGCCGTCGTCGCCAGCAGACTCCAGAAGGAGAGTACGGCGAACTTGAAGAGACGCCTGGAAGCACATGGGAATTCAGTAGAACTTCAGTGCTTCTGGAGATGCTGGCAAACCTGTAGCCCTCAACCGTCTGCTCCTCGGTCAGTGGGCACTCTTGGCCAGCCCTCTTAAACTCCTCGAGCAGACAACTGTGGTAGTAGCGCAGCAGTTCGGCAGTGCGCTCGCGACGATTCTTGGAGTCGACAGAGCAGCAGAGGAAGCGCGCCGTGTCCTCCGAGGCGCAGCCGGGATGGCAGCGCTGGAAAACCGTGTTTCGACAAGTGCCGGTGTAGTGACGATACCTGTGATCGTATGAAACCTGTGACCGAGTGAATGTGTAACCGTACGAACTCTGTGCCCGTTTCTGGCAAATCCAATGGTCGTACAGAGTTTCTAGCTCTCTGTTTGGCTGTCCAGTGAAGTCCTGATCTCTTGACTGATGGCAAGGTCCGTAGTGTCAATAGGATTATGTATCTTCCACAATATATTCGCTTGATTATTACTTTTCCGACACAGGCAAGCGCTTCAAGTCTCGAGCTTACGATTGTTAAAGTACTTTGATTTTGACTCTAGCACTTTGACTCTGGCGGGTCAAAATCGAGAACACTAAATCATTCATGCCCCTCTAAGCTCGTCTACCATCAGGTCACTCACAAGGTTCGCACTCTGTAAAGCAGCCGAACTGTCGCTGGCTGACAGAGTAGGTATGTGGTCGTCACAGGTTTCGCCGTACGAATCCTGAGTCGACACAGGATCCGTACGGTCACAGAATTCGTCACACACCACCGGCAATCGAAGCTACCAATATCGCTTCTAGAATAGGCATCAAATTGAACGTCAGCGGAAACCTGCCAGTCGATGATGGCCACAAGTCGCTCTTCGCCACTTTCATTTTCTCTTCTGACCACAATGTTGGTCGTCCAGAAGTCTCCGTGCGCCAGCAGGGCTGGCAAACCCATTCTTTCGTGCTCCTGAAAACACTCCCTCAGTATACATACAGTCACAGAATGCGACATCAGTGTATACGTCGCTGTGTAACAGGTACTACGTGCTAAGGTATGTAGGTCGAACGTTCCGTACGAACGATGAAACACTTTGTCACAACTGCCGTTTCCGTAGCCGCTTCAATAATCGTCGAACAGAGCTCAACCTATATTCGCTGTAGAAAATCCGTTCAAACAATACCTACCGGCAGTAGTATATACGTAGTGTTGCCCCTCCGCCCTGCAACAAACCACGACCGTGGGGACGCATCGCTTTGCATTACACGTCTCGTGCCACCGTGTCTGGCTCACCAGATCCGCGTACAAGACGTGCTCGTCGAAATCGATGAAGCCCTTGAGTCTCTGCACCGTCTCCATGGAGAAGTAGTCCGGAAATCTGCTGGCGAGCACGTCCGCGTTGATGCGAGACATCTCCATGAGTCCCTCCTTGCTGGGCCCAATAAAGTCCTCGAGAGTTAGGTAGAGCTTCTCCCGCCAGCTGCTGTCCATCAGAGACAAGGCGTGATAGGCGGCTTGAGCAGCGAGCACCTAAGCGCCTAATGGGACTGGCGCTTCGTTGATCACGAATGCGTACTTATGTAGGTGCAATACAGGTTCCAACTGTTGCTGATGGGCTCTGGTAGGTGGGTCATTCATACGAAAGCTCACGTCTTTCAGCAGGGGGAGCTCGAGCTTGTCGTAGAGGCGCTTGACATAACCTCCGCTGGCCGTGAGATCCTCGAGAATCAGTAGTCCGGCCTGACCTTTCTCCAAGTCTATCTCTTCCACCACGAAGCACTTGGGCACCTTCAGGGTCCGCTCGCGACCGCTGGCGAATTTGTAGAAGGCGCACTCGTTGTTGTGGGCCTGAACCAGAGGAGTTCAAAGGTTGTAAGACGCGCTCGTACAGAAAGTTGGTTTACTAGTCTTTAGACGTCAGTGGCCTCAGATTCGTACACATCGGGCCGAGCTTCTGAACACCCTAAGCAATGAAACCCAAATGCTCTGAATTTAAAAACGCTTGATTCAGTCTGACTTTTGAGCTATCTTCTCATATCGTGAAAATGGCCGATGTCGTCAGCAGGAGTGAAAGGTGGGACACGCTTTGAAGTAAAAGGGGTCACATATTTGGCACGGCACGATGCGGCATGTCTACGTACATAAATAAGCGCCATACCACCTACCATAGCGACCATTTCATTCAGGCCTTTCATCTTCTCCAGCGCCCCCTTGAGTTGTTCCGCGACCTTCTCAAATTCTGAGAAGTTTTTGACACTCGGAATCTTCAGCACGACTGATCTCGGCAGCTCATCCGAGTTGTCCGACCACTTCAAGCTTATTCTCACGATTCTGTGAGAAGACGCGAAGACTGAGACAGTTGTTAGTCTACGATATTTGGAATGACATGATGCCTCTCCTTCCAACTTTCACCGAAGCAGCCAGCCTCAGGTGAAGTCGTGCGGTGTAAAATCGGTGTTCAGTGTCTCACAAACTTACATATGCGTTGCATACACGTCTGGCGTGCGCATTCGCGTGATAGATGTGCACAGGGTGACCAATAGAAACTCATTTTAGTTTCAGTTTCAGTTTCAGTTAAAATTATGGTGTTGGCTGAGTTTCAGTTTCAGTTTCAGTTATGGAATCCGCGCCAGTTTCGATTCAGTAACTGAAACTGAGTTTCAGTTATTGAAGGTTCAGAAAAGTGGTCAAAATCATTCTTGTAGAATAATATTTAGTAAACAAGGAAGCGATTTCTAAACCTGGGATGGCATCCTTGCATATTTGGACCTAAATTTGAACAAAAAGTCTACATATGTACAAAAATTTGGCGTGAATGTTGTGAAACTCTGCTGAAATTTGTTAAGATTTGACATTCAAATAACTGAAACTAATCTGTGAGTTTCAGTTTCAGTTTCAGTTATGGAATCCGCACAAGTTTCGATTCAGTTTCAGTTAACTGATTGTAACTGAAACTGGGACTGAAACTAGTTTAAGTTACTATTGGCCACCCCACCCTGGATATGCATATTGGTGTAAATGTACCTAAAACGCACATGCGTGTGCGTAGACATGTACATAGGCACTTTGTACATACGTGTACATAACGACTCCAGTGCTTCTGATCTCCAGATTGTGACGGGAGAGTCGCCAACAGTACCAACCTACCTACGTAGGTAGCGCACCTCGACATGAATCCCATCATCTCGCCAATGCGTCGACTGCTGGCCTCCACCAGTGTCGCGTTTGTGCCAAGGGACTTCTGAAGCAGCGCCTCCACTCTCCCGTAGGAGAATGACGCCTCAGCTACAAGCGCCGACTTGTCAAACATATTCGATGCTGGGAGCTCTCTGATTGTTTGGTGGCAAACCCGCCGGTTGTGTGTAAGAATTGACAATGCCACCAGTGTAGTTGCGCGCGGTGCACTGCCGATTGTGGCTGCGACGAGAAACTAGTCCCGCTCTGTCTAACGACAACAACACGAACTCTCTCTGCACTAGCAGTGGCCGTCACCGATTGAAGTGCGCAAACGACGTAGCGCTACTGTATGGAAGTTGTTAGCACTTTCATACGCCACCGAAAGCAGGCCGCTTCCAACATTTGAGGTCATTTGAACTTAACACTTAAGTTAATTTGTGATTTGGTCGACACTCCCCCCCCCCCCAGCCACTCTAGGAAATGACACTGCTTTGATGTGGCGGCATCATAAGATTGAAACGTTGGCAAAATGCCTAGGGAAGGGTGCAGCTTGTGTTGAGCTAAACTACAAAGGGGGTCTGAAGAGCGTCTGCGCAGACTGATCGTCACTATCCAGTCACCGCAACCATGTGAGGAGAACCATTAGAGCGGAATGGCAATGCGGGAAAACAATGCGATGGATTGGAAGTTGATAGATTGGGTGGGGGAGAAATGCTTGGAAGGGCTAATGGGTGAAGCTTCGCCTGAAGAACCGATTCGACATCAAACGGCCGAGGGACAGTCAAGGAGGGGAAATTGGTTGAACGGCTGCTAGTGCGTTGCGTTCACGGCACTCTAGACATTAGACAATAACGGGGAGGGTATGTACCTGTAATAATGTGATGGGCAAATCTTTATTGCGTTGTCCAAAGGTCGGTCGGCTGTTTCGGGCAACTGTCGGCAAAAGGACGCAACTTGATCTCGTTGCGGCCTTCGACCAACCCGCCGGTTGCAGCGTGCGTAGGTACTATTCACACTGCTGCATGTGATGAAGTGAGAGTTTAAGAGCAGCTGAAGACTTGTGGCTGTGGCTTGGTCGATGCTTCTTCTCCAGATCGTGAAGTTCTCGCAGTGGCGAGCCAACGACACCCTCTGAAGCCTGCTGTAGCGTTGACCGTCCGTGATTCAGTCCGTGATTCAGTTCACTTGTCCGTGTATCGGTGAGAATCTGTACATGATTACGTCGCTGAGCAATTTGAGTTGGTCATTCCAGTTTGGAATCGCAATCGAGAAACGTATGTGGCGGTAGCAAATCATTTGCGACTTGATGCAAATTGGACGCAAATGGGTCGCACAAACTACAACTGCGCTTTTCAGTGACAGTACCCTTTCGCACTACTACGACACAATGTTTCTTATATCTCCTCAGGTCCTTATACACGTGTCTCCTCAGGTGGACATTCCGTCAAAGTGTCTTCTGCGCGGCGCGTACGACAGCAATGTCAACGGTCTTGTGTATTGAGTTGTAACAAGTGTAAGACCACTCGTAGGCCTCTGACGCGCCTATGAAGCAAACGAAAGTACAGTATGATCGCCCTTCTGACAATATGGCTGACGGCATTTGGTACTTCGAGTCTATTCTCGCTGAGCAACGTGGAGCCATATCTGTTGGCATTCATTAGAAACTCTACCGCCTCCAACATTAGTGACAAGTGAGTTTAGCAGATTGCAGTTATGCCTCTGGCAATGGCCGTATTCAGGCAGTGCAAGCATATGCGGGTGCATTCCATTGCCGATGCATTTGGCAATAGCCGTTTGAGCCGGCCGCTGTCTGAAAGATCACGCAATGCAATTGAAGTATCCTTCTTTCTTCACAGCACCTTCAGACATGGAATATCCTTTCAATTCAGGCTTTGGTCATGCTCGCCCTACGCCTCTAGATCATATACCTATGTAAGTCTGAGTCGCGTCGCAATCTGTCGGGTCGAAGTTTAGGCTCAACTTATGTGCCTGAATACGACTATTGCCAGCAACACATACATCGAACGAAGGATTTATGCTTGTTGCGCTATTGCTTTAGAATTGGCTCAGATGAACTGAGCGAAAGTGCGGTGCATCTAATCTACGGGGCGATTCAAACGATGCCTACCATAGGCTGTCTAGTGGCCGCTTGGCCGACGCGGACGATATTCGACCGTTTCGGACCCAAGAAGAGCCTGTTCGTCATCAAGACAGTTTTGGCCGTTTTATCCAATCTAATGGCATTTTCGGCCGTCCCGCTCTCCTCCCCGCTACTTCTGATCTGCGGCAGATTTTTGGACGGTGTCGCTATGACGTTTATCCACTTCCTCCCCATTTTCATCGGAGAGTGTTGTACTTCGGCCGAGAAGAGAGGTCGGCTTGTTTGATAGTGGTCACAGGATGGAATGTTTACAAAATCTAGAGTTGAACACCTACCGCCTACCGGGTGTTCCATAAATCGAGACCCCCCATCCACAGCAAGTTACAGGAAACTCTACCCGGTGAAACTTTCACAGATTGAAGTTCAATGTCTTGGGACATGTGACACCAAATTTTAGCATCATACACCAACTTTTGCTGAATTGCGGGCACAAAACCTAAATTGGTTAATTACTCAAGACACACCGTCTTCTGTCGGCCACAACTTTCGCCAGACTGCAGCTAATTTGGTGCGAGTTGTACCGCTTTGAAGTAGGCAGATTAGGCTTTTGAATGGTCTTTGAACGAAAATTGTAGCTTGTACCACGCTTGAGAAAGGTCGAAACAAAGTTGGTTTGCCGGCCCCAAAGCAGGAGGCAGTCAGCCCCTCCTGCTGCAGCAGGGCCTCCTCCACGACTGCCAGCGGCCGTCACCAATTTTGGGTTTTGTGCCCGCAATTCCGCAAAAGTTGGTGTATAATGCTGAAAGTTGGTGTCACATGTCTCGAGACATTGGACTTCCATCTGTGTAAGTTTCAAGGCGTAAAGTTTCCTACAACTTGCTGTAGAAGGGGGTCTGGACTTATGAAACGCCCGGTACAGTATGCATAGTTTGAATGTTTCTGACTTCTGGAGTTCTCAAAGGTTTCTGTTTTCTCTGGCCCGCTGAGTGGCCTTTGGCGTTTCGAAAGTCCATTTCCCTTCTCGCCAGCAAGCTGCGGATAACTTCACGCGATGAAACTTAACGCAGATTGCCATACGCCAGCATTCTCGCTTTAGTAGCCGCTGTTCATGAAGTTTTGGTGCTTGCTCCAACGACCCGTCATGCACTAACCTAAAGCTGTCCGAATATGCGTGTGATGATTGATTACTACCTGCAAAGTTTCAGCTAACACCCTACTTGCAGTACCTATGTACCTATCATCGAGACACACTTCTATGTTTTATAGGCACCTGGCTGTCCTTCCCTGCCGTCGGCATCGCAATATGGAATTTTCTCGGCGTCGTGGTAGGCACACCCTGGCTTTTGGCGAGTCATAACAATTGGCATTGGGTCTTTCTGACTCCCGCGCCTTTCCATATCATCTTCTCTCTGGGGCTGTTCATATTCCACGACTCTCCAAAGTTTCTGTACTTGGAGAAACGCAATCTCACCAAAGCTAAAACCGCTGTGGCGGCCTACAATGGTTCGTTGTGGGGAAAACGACGAATTAGTTCATTGTAGAAGAGTTTGTGGTGAACAGGGCTGCCGCATTCAGAGTCAGACTTGACAGAGGCGAATTGGTGGACGAATCTGCGCGACCACTACGATCGCGAGCTTCACCTACAGCGGAAGGGGCACGCTGCTCAAGTAGGCTTCAGTCAAGTGCTATCCGATAGGCGATTTCGCCTGTCGCTACTTCTGTGCGTCGCGCTACGCATTCTGGCTCAAGCCGTTGGAACCAATCTCGTTGGTAGCTACGCCACCGGCCTTCTGTCTAGATCGGGCGTCGCCCTTGAAGTGCGTTTGATGTTGTATCCGGTCGTCGTCGTCGTCGTCGTCGTCGTCGTCGTCGTCGTCGTCGTCGTCGTCGTCGTCGTCGTCGTCGTCGTCGTCGTCGTCGTCGTCGTCGTCGTCGTCGTCGTCGTCGTCGTCGTCGTCGTCGTCGTCGTCGTCGTCGTCGTCGTCGTCGTCGTCGTCGTCGTCGTCGTCGTCGTCGTCGTCGTCGTCGTCGTCGTCGTCGTCGTCGTCGTCGTCGTCGTCGTCGTCGTCGTCGTCGTCGTCGTCGTCGTCGTCGTCGTCGTCGTCGTCGTCGTCGTCGTCGTCGTCGTCGTCGTCGTCGTCGTCGTCGTCGTCGTCGTCGTCGTCGTCGTCGTCGTCGTCGTCGTCGTCGTCGTCGTCGTCGTCGTCGTCGTCGTCGTCGTCGTCGTCGTCGTCGTCGTCGTCGTCGTCGTCGTCGTCGTCAGCAACACTATTCAGAGGGCCCAATACGTCACAGCCTTGGTCATCTATCTGCCGGTGATCTTGACAACACTAGCCACCACAAAACTGATCATCCAGGGCCGAAGACGCTGGGTCTTTATCGGTTGGACGGTGGTCATGCTGGGCAACCTTCTTCTGGCCTTTAGTGGTTCTTGGTGGCTGGGAGGTCCCTGGTTCGCTCTCATCGGTATGATGATGTTGCGCCACGGGAAGTATCTGGGCATCAGCCAGGTGGGACACAGTATGCCGGCCGAGGCAGCCTTCCAAGCGGTGAGACTGTAGAGAAGCGATTCGAAAGAATGTAACTTTCATGGGTTGAAAGAGATAGGGAGAGAGGACGCTTTCATTTCGATCTCACTTCATCGAGAACTTTAGGTCTTCCGACCCAGGTCTTCAAATTGTACTATGTGGGTTTGGGGTTGTGGGGGGGGTTTGTTGGGTGGGGGGTTTTTGCTTTCTCTGTTGTTCCTTATCTTGTTGCCGCCTTTAACCAACCCGCCGATTGTTGCAGGCTAACATCCTGTCCTGTCGTTGCACGCAACAACGAGTTGCGGTTTCCAACAGTAGATACATAACACATACAGGGTTCTTATTTAAGATTGACTGGTCGGGAACCTTAATAACTCTGGCTACACATACATAGTAACGAAACTCACACATGTACTAAAGTCTGTTCAACAAAGGCAGAGACTGAAGATTATTTGAGTCTGCAGACTTAGTGCTTCGGGAAACCCAAATGATTTATGCATCGTTGGATACCCCTGTCGGAGTGTGTTGGCGCGGTGCGTGTTTTGCCATAATCACGCAACACGCACTGGATTGGGGCGCACATGAAAAATTTGTGGTTTTGTACAGGGTGGGCAATTTTGATAATTTTTACACCAGTTGTACCCCGAGGTGTCCTGATGTCATATTTCAAATTTCAGAAAAATTGGTTCGCCACAGCGTTAGTTACGGTTTGCCGCGTACACCCTACTTAGGCCCAAAATGGCCAAAATCGCCGAAATCGGTCAACAAGCTGTTTTAAAAAAGTTGAGTTGTTTTATTAATACAGAGTGGTTTGTGAGTGTTTTAAAGTGGAAGAGCAACAGAGTGGATACTTTTGTAAAGTATTTCGAAGCCTTTCCGATATGACGCGCTCCCGCCCGGAGTCCACTATTCATGCGCTACTTCTGACTCACTCCATTCTGATGGGTTCTTGCAGGGCAACATTGGGATCGCCCGGGATTAATTTTTTTAGCAAGACACACGCATTTCTGAGCGGTTGTTGCAAGGCAACATTGGGATCGCCCGGGATTAATTTTTTTAGCAGGCAAAGTTGTTCGTAACACAAGGGTTAAAAACAAAACTGTTTCTTTAGAAACGACCGTTCAACAACTGCCTTAACGTAAGCTTTCAAACGGACGAACGAATGCCGCTCTACAACGTAAGACGAGCGAGTTAGGGCCGATTTGCTGTTTGAACCTTTGGGTTACTGTAGCTCGCAAAATTCAAACTTTCGAATTTCGACTTCTCTTAACGGAATGATCAGTGCGCCGAAACCTATTCAACAAACTCAAAATCGTCTCTCTACGACGCACGCTGAGCGACTTAGAGCGATTTCTATGCTAAAAACGCGAAAATGTCGTTTTTCGTGGTGCGTGTTTGCGTAATTAACAAAAATTTTACGCCAAGTGAAAGAGCACATCGAGACCTTTTAGTTGACCTATCGCATGCCGCTCTACGACGTAAGACGAGCGTGTTAGAGCCGTTTTGCGTTTTCGGCCTTCGGGTTACTGTAGCGCGCACAATTCAAACTTTTGAATTTCGACTTCTCTTAACGGAATCATCAGTGCGCCGAAACCTATTCAACGAACTCAAGATCGTCTCTCCATAACGGAAGACAAGCGGGTTAGACAAGTTTTGCGTTTTAAACCTTTGGGTTACTGTAGCTCCCGAAATTCAAACTTTTGAGTTTCGACCAATACAAGAACAAATGATCAGTGAGTTGAGAGCTATCCAAGCAACTCAGAATCGTCTCCGTACGACGCACGCTGAGCGAGTTAGAGCGATTTATGCGTTAAAAACGCGATAATGTCGCTTTTCGTGTTGCGTGTTTGCGTAATTAAGAAAATTTTTATGCCAAACGAAAGCGCACGTCGAGACCTTTTACTTGACCTGTCGCACGCCGCTCTACGACGTAAGACGAGAGAGTAATAGCCGTTTTCAGTTTGAACCTTTGGGTTACTGTAGCGCGCGCAATTCAAACTTTTGAATTTCGAAGTCTCTTAGCAACATTACCAGTGAGTCGAGACCTATCCATAAAGCCCAAGATCTCCTTCCTACGACGTTCGAACGCCGAGATATGAGAGCGTTACTAACGCACGAACGAACGGACGCACGGACGAAAAGCTCTCGTAGGGGTTCGCCCGGCTGAGGCCGGGCGAAAAAAGGGTGCACTTTTTTATTAACTCAAGAAAGAAACGGCCAAATTTATTTAAACTTTCTGTGTGTTAACTAGAATAAATTGTCTACGCAATGGAACAAACCCCATCTTATTCGGTTGCGACACGCTCGAATACGACTCAATCAAAGAGACCCTACTTTTGGCCAAAACGGCGCTCTTCAGCTCGATTGCGCATCGAGGCCGTCCAGCTGGCCGAAAGGCGCCGTTTCGGCCACAAGTAGGGTATCTTTGATTGAGTCGCATTCGAGCATGCCGCAACCGAATAAGATGGGGGTTGTTCCATTGTGTAGACAATTGATTCTAGTTAACACACAGAAAGCTTGAAGAAATTTGTCCGTTTCTTTCTTGAGTTATTAAAAAAGTGCACCCTTTTTTCGCTCGGCCTCAGCCGAGCGAACCATATCAAGAGCTCGGCGTGCGTGCGTGCGTGCGTACGTACGTACGTGCGTACGTACGTCACGCTTGCTTCGGGCTTAATAACTCGCTCGTCCGACGTCGTAGGATGGAGTTTGAGACATCGACGAGTAGCCCGCGGACTCCTCTAGCCACCTGAGTAGTCAAACCAAAATAAGTTTTCAAACTCGCGCGCTACAGTATCGAAAAGTGGGGTCCATTTTAAGACAAAAGTTGACCGAAGCTAGTCAAATCGCATATCAAAGTGAAGCGCTCGAGCTCCTGAGCACGAATCCGACAACGAAAAGTTTCAAAAGTTTAAACAGAGAGCTACAGTAACCAAAACGCGTCGAAAACTGGAAACGACACGCTTGCTTCGGGCTTAATAACTCGCTTGTCTGACGTCGCTGGGTTGAGTTCCACACATCGACGGCTAGCCATCGGACTACTCTCGCGAACTGTGACGTCGAAATAATAACAAGTTTTAAAAATTGCGCGCTACAGTATCCCGAAGTAATGTCCGCGAAAAGTCAAAACTTCATCGAACCTAGTCGAATCGCATATCAAAATGAAGCGCTCGACCTCCTGCGCAAGAATCCGACAACAAAAAGTTTCAAAAGGTCAATGAGAGGGCTACAGTAACCAAAACGCGATGAAAACTGCAGATTTTGGTTTGTTATATCTTGGCACTCGTGCGTTGCAGAGCGGCGGTCTTGACATCGCTGAAGAGCCCACTGCAAACCAACATCAAATCATGCTCACAATTAACCTGTAGTTTTGCGTTAGATTCCACTGTCTTTTTTAAAATTTAGTCTGAAAAGATGATTTTCTTAGTGTAAAGAATTAAACCCGAGCGATACCAATGTTGCGTAGCAAGACCACTCCAAAAAGTGTAGTCGCGAGGAGAGTCAAAGACGCTGCACGAAACCGGAAAAGGCCTTGCTACAATCTCAGTAAAAATTCAAAGCTCAAAACCACTCCGCTTTTTAAAAGAGACTTGTTGGCCGATTTCGGCGATTTTGGCCATTTTGGCCCAAAGTAGGGTGTACGCGACAGGCCATAACTAACGCTGTGGTGAACCGATTTTGCTGAAATTTGAAATGTGATATCAGGACACCTTGGGGTATAACTGGTGTAAAAATTATCCAAGTCGCCCACCCTGTACAAAACCTCGAATTTTTCGCCGCCCCCCAGGGCGGCGAGTATATATGTGACAGGGAATACCCGCATCCAGTGAAAACCCGCATATGCGGGTTTTCACCAAACCACTTAGTGAATACCCGCATATGCGGGTATTCACTGATCCCGTTAGTGAATACCCGCATATGCGTGTTTCAGGGCGCTGTTCCGCAGAATCGCCAGCCGCATACAAGTGAACACGGTACATTCTTATTCCAAGGTCCGCTTGAAGTCTTGCCATGTATTTAATCTAATCCTTCCAAGCATCCTAGCATTGAATTCTTTCCTTGGGTTCTTTTACTTCAAGTTCACCAGCAATTACTGAATGAATCCGCACCAATTCATTCCACCGTTACAATAAATGTATTTTGGCTCAGGCTTTGGCTCAGGCTTAGGCTTAGGCTTAGGCTTAGGCTCAGGCTTTCCTCCGGCTCAGGTCTACGATCTCCTCCTGCTCAGGCCTACGATCTCCGCCTAGCCTACGATCTCCTCCTGCTCAGGCCTACGATCTCCGCCTAGCCTACGATCTCCTCCTGCTCAGGCCTACGATCTCCGCCTAGCCTACGATCACATCCTGCTCAGGCCTACGAATTCCGCCTAGCTTACGATCTCCTCCTGCTCAGGCCTACGATCTCCGCCTAGCCTACAATCTCCTCCTGCTCAGGCCTACGATCTCCGCCTAGCTTACGACCTCCTCCTGCTCAGGTCTACGATCTCCGCCTAGCCTACGATCTCCTCCTGCTCAGGCCTACGATGTCCGCCTAGCCTACGATCTCCTCCTGCTCAGGCCTACGATCTCCGCCTAGCCTACG
This sequence comes from Linhomoeus sp. GSCO2_2, assembly GCA_030248115.1. Classification (NCBI taxonomy): domain Eukaryota; kingdom Metazoa; phylum Nematoda; class Chromadorea; order Monhysterida; family Linhomoeidae; genus Linhomoeus; species Linhomoeus sp. GSCO2_2. The sequence goes on along the minus strand of JASAMZ010005546.1, from coordinate 6,591 downwards.
ATCACATCCTGCTCAGGCCTACGATCTCCGCCTTGCCTACGATCTCCTCCTGCACAGGCCTACGATCTCCGCCTGGCTTACGACCTCCTCCTGCTCAGGTCTACGATCTCCGCCTAGCCTACGATCTCCTCCTGCTCAGGCCTGCGATCTCCGCCTAGCCTACGATCTCCTCCTGCTCAGGCCTACGATCTCTGCCTAGCCTACGATCTCCTCCTGCTCAGGCCTACGATCTCCGCCTAGCCTACGATCACATCCTGCTCAGACCTACGATATCCCCTTTTGGCGTCGACTCGTGTAGTAATTTGGTGTATTCCGTAATTTGTGTGGACTGATTCAGTATTTTGGTGTGAACTCATTCAGTAATCTGGTGTGGACTTGTTCAGAACTCACCATGCACTCCTAGACGGGTTTTCACTAAACTTTTTAGTGAATACCCGCATATGCGGGTATTCACTAACACGGCTAGTGAAAACCCGCATATGCGGGTATTCACTAACACTTCTAGTGAAAACCCGCACATGCGGGTTTTCACTGGATGCGGGTATTCACTGTAACATATATACGGACGCTATTGTCTGTTTGTGTGTCCGTCCGTGTGTCCGTCCGTGTGTGTGTGTGTCCGGAACAACTAGACATGACGGTTAGTGCCACCCGATGGAGTCGAATGCGCTGAGTAACGCGCCGTTGTCCGTTTCTGTTGCTAATTTCGCAATTTCGAGATATTTACAATTAAAATATGAAAATGTCAAAAATGACACTTTTATTTACAAGTCGTATCGACAAAGTTTTTGCTGAAATGGAGAGGGCATAAGACGCGATGAATTTGTGACATAGTTTCGGATTTTGGAATTCACGAAATTAGGGATATTTTCAAAGTTTTTGTCAAAATTCCCAAATTTCGACAAATTCAAACAGCTTAAATTTCGAAACTTCTTTGCACGGATGTATCGAGCATAGTCTGCCAAGTATTTAGCAAATAGCTTCAGCAAATATAATTAACAAAATTTAGTATATTTTTAAGAATTTTGTTAAAATCCCCAAATTTTGACAATTTCAAACAGCTTAAATTTCAAAATTTCTTTTCGCGGATGTGTCGAGCATAGTCTGCCAAGTATTTATCAAATAGTTTCAGATTTTATAATTGACGAAATCAGGGATATTTTCAAGGGTTTTGTCAAAATTCCAAAATTTCGACAATTTCAAACGGCTTAAATTTAACAATATCTTTGCGTTGATGTATTGGCCATAGTATGTCAAGTATTTTGCAAATAGTTTCTGATTTTATAAATAACGAAATTAGGGATATTTTCAAGGGTAATGTAAAAATGCCCAAATTTCGCCAAACTCAAATGGCGTAAATATCAAAATGTCTTTGCATGGTTGTGTCGGGCATTGTCTGCCAAGTATTTAGCAAATAGTTTTAGATTGTATAATTAACGAAATTAGGGATTTTTTCAAGGGTATTGACCAAATTGCCAAATTTCAACAATTTAAAACAGCGTAACTTTCAAAGTTTCTTTGCAGTAGCGGGCCCAGGGGGGGGGCAGGGGGGGCACTGCCCCCCCCTTACGGTCCGACCATTGAGAAAAAATTTCCTTAAACGACACACGAATATCAAAAAATTTCGCCTGCGGCGCTATTTTGTAAGAGAATTTGGCATTTAAGGACCAAAAATCGCCAAATTTTCGCCTGCGGCGCTCAATTTAGGCAAATTTGTGTACAGGAAAGGCGAAAAACGTAAAAATTTTCGCCTGCGGCGCAATTTTGAATCTAAATTTAGGGTATCTTACGCGTTACAAAGGTCAAATTTTGGCGATTTTTGGCGTTAAAATCGCCTAAAAGTGCGAAATTTTCGCCTGCGGCGCTTTGGAAAAATTTTGGAATTTGTGCCCCCCCTATCGGAAAATCCTGGGCCCGCCACTGTTTCTTTGCAGGGATGTATCGGGCATAGTCTGCCAAGTATTTAGCAAGTAGTTTCATATTTTAGAATTCAAGAAATTAGGGATATTTTAAAGGTTGTCTAATATGACAAATTTTGACATTTAGCTTGTATTTAGCAAGGTTTTTCCATGGATGTGTTGGGCAACGTTTCTTTTTGCCACATATTCGATCTAAAACGGAATGTGGCAATTGCGATCATTGTGCGGTTCTGCAATCTACAGCAACGGTACCGTACACGTCAGCATTTGTGACCCGAAAGAAAAGGGCGTCGTCCCATTTAGACCCTCTTCAGTCCAAAGTAAACCTGCGGCGAACATTCCTGATCCATTTATGGATCAGTACCCACCAATGCGCCTTACAGGCATCTGTTGCCCAAATATGGCACAAATTTCTTTGGAAACTCGAGTAACTGCGACGAAACTCCCCGAAGAAATCCTCAACTTTCTATTCTGACACACTATGGAATATACTCCTCAAATGCACGAAACACTATGCAATGCCAATCAACCATCATCGGGTACCCAGTTTTTACTCTAAGCTTGTTCATGTGCGCCCCAAACCAGTGCGTGTTGCGTGATTATGGCAAAACACGCACCGCGCCAACACACTCCGACAGGGGTATCCAACGATGCATAAATCATTTGGGTTTCCCGAAGCACTAAGTCTGCAGACTGAAATAACCTTCAGTCTCTGCCTTTCTTGAACAAACTATAGATCCATATTGCTCATGCTTTACGTTAAAATTTGGCTTGCGCAGGCCATTGGTAGCGGCATCTACAGGGTGTCGCGCGAGGTATACTCATTTGGCCTAATGGCGCATCTTTATCGCTCTGTTAGTTTCTCTGTGGTTGAGCAATTGCAACGCCGCTTATGGCGTTCTATTCGCAATACATAGATCTTTAATTTGCTATTTGAATCAGGTCACTATCTTCTAGAACGCGCGAGTTACAGCGAATCAAAGTTGGACTGGAACAGTGCAATCGAGGCCAGGCCTTCTCGTGGAGGACCTCGACGAGCAGCTCCTCGGGCGCACCGGCAATTTTAAGCCAACTTTGATTCGCTGTAATTCGCGGTTCTTAAAGATAGAGACTTGATTCAAACAGCAAATAAAATATCCCTGTATTGCTTATAGAACGCCATAAGCGGCGTTGCAATAGCTCAACCACAGCGAAACTTACAGAGCGATAAAGATGCGCCATTAGGCCAAATGAGTATACCTCGCGCGACACACTGTAGTTTCCGCTACCAATGGCGTACGCAAGCGAAATTTTAACATAAAGCATGGACAATATGGATCTAGTATATGTGTAAGCTTCGCAACTCTCGGCTGCGTGAAGCCAGAGTTATTAAGGTTCCCGACAAGTCAATCTGAATTCTAAAATGAAAGCCCGGTACATGAAAAGTTTTTGCCAGGTACTGTAGGTACATACCTACAATGCACACTGCTGCATATAGATGAAATTTAAACAGCAGCTGAAAAGTTGTGCGTCGCCTCGCTGTCAATCTTTCTCCAGGTCTTGAAGTCCTCGCAGCTATGATGCAACGGCGCTCCCTGAAGGCTACTGTAGCGTTGCCGTCTGCGGTACAGAGAGTTGCACCTTTGTCAAGCGCCACCGGTTGATGCGTCGGTGGTGTTCGTTTCACTTGTGCGTGTACAGAATTGACGACGCTGAGTAAGTTGAGTTGGTAATTCGGGTTTGGAATCGAAATCGGAAAGCGGCAGTGGCGGCGGTAGCGAATCAAAAGTGGGATTTGAGACTTGATGAGGCCACCTAAAAGACCGCCGAACAATTCGACCATTTAGAGCACGAGAACTCAAAACCAGAGGCACTCAGAGAGGTTGAAGGTGTCCTTACCAGCGCTTGAACCGAAGCGAAATACGACAGAACGGGGCAGCAAAATTCAATGCTTCAGACTCAAGTGCCGTCCATCATTATTTGTAGCGCGATTCACGGCTGCCAGCTCTAATCAGTGCTGGCAGCCATGAATCGCGTTACAAAAAATTTAATGCCCGTTAGGAATCCGGTGGGTAGCGCGGCTAACCTTGAAGTGTGAAGTGCCTGAACAGTAGTGCACACACTATTGGTACGAACTATATGTGTCCCCATTTGTCTATAAGAGTTGAGAGGCGCCTTTCAACGTGTCAAGGTCGTGTCTGATGTACGGGGCAATTCCCGCTTCTGATTTCCACCTTCCCATGGCCATTATTGCTGAGTGCGGCACGCCTTTCTGTGTCTGACTGCACTCCCTCGAAAAGAGTGCAGCGTCAGCTTTCGGATGATTCCGGAAAATTGTGCCAATTCTGGCTATCTCTTGGCGCAACCGCTCTGGTCTCACGCTGCGATCGCAACGTCCGGTCAGGACTGGGAAGAGGGGGCTTGAAGGGTGATTGAGAGCGCAGCCTCCCAATCCATGCGTGCAGGATTCGCACGGGGCAGGTGAGGGTCGATTTGGAGGAACGGGCGATTGGGCGCACCGCGGGCGGCCCCTTTTGGTTTGTCTTAGTTTTGGAGAGGCTGAGCTCCACCCGATTGTCAAGGAAGAATAAGTCCCCTCTTCTGAGCGCTGTGGCTTTGGAAACCCGAAGGAAGCCAGAGAACAATAGCGCGGCGGCGGCCGCCGCTCGGAGGTCGGCGTCGCTCCAGTGGACGGCGCCTGCTCTGTTTAGGATCAGCTCCACTTCTTCTTGGGTGAACTTTTTGTGATGGTTGTTGGGGGCGCTGAGGCGAGAGGCGTCCTCGAGAAAGCTTTTGACGAGAAAACAATGGACGCCCTTGCAATTGAAGACCACACAGAGCCGCGCACGCTTGCTGCACGGCCGAGAAGGAGTGGACGAGAAGGATGGCAGTCTCTCAGGCTGTCGACTACGCGGGAAAAACACTTATGCATGTGTGTCCTCAGATGCACATTGAGTGGTCACTCCGTCAGTGTCTTCGTGCGGCTGCAATGTCAACGGCCTCGTGTATTGAGTTGTAACAAGTGTAAGACATCTCGTGCAGTAGGCCTCTGACGCGCCTACGAAGTAAACGAAAGTATGATCGCCGTTCTGACAATATGGCTGACGGCATTTGGCACTTCGAGTCTATTCTCGCTGAGCAACGTGGAGCCTTATCTGCTGGTATTCATTAGAAACTCAACCGCAGCCAACAGTAGTGGCAAGTGAGTTTAGCAGATTGCAGTACAAGTCACCGGCAAGGGTCGTATTCTGCCAATGCCCGTATGTATATGTTAAAGTGACTACCCGAGTTCAGGGAGAACCCGAGTACTCGGGTTCTCCCTGGTTATTTAGTGAGAACCCGAGTAGTGAGAACCCGAGTACTCGGGTTCTCACTGATGGAGTTAGTGAGAACCCGAGTAGAGTGGCCGAGAAGCTGCGTATGACCGAGGGCGCGCGGGTGAGGCCGATGAAACTGTAAGGGGCGGCCCCTCCAAACCGCGCAATCTCTGGTCGGCGCGGCACAGCCGGCCTGAGCAGGAGGTGAATTAGATGGAGGAGTGTTCATACCACTTAACGTTTGCACTACAACTCGGTCGGCGTCGCGCCTGGCGGGTCGAAAACTGAGGCTTAGCGCGACCACCAACTTCAGGGCGCGCTCCGCGCGCCCTGAAGTCGGTCACCGGTCGCGTTAAGCCTAAGCTTCGACCCGCCAGACTGCGACGCCTACTGACTCTTGTGCACAGTGGGCGCAGGGCGAGCCTAAGCATAGCCTGAATTCAAAGGAATATACAGCTGTCAAAGACACATAATCCTAAAATGTCAACCGGACTTCCTCAAATTATGTTACAAATGCTTTCCCTAAATTAGAAGCTGCTATAGCACATTGAAAGCGGCGATTATTTGTTATTTGTGGTAGGTTTCATTGTGCTGCGTGGGGCCCTCGGTCGAGCGCGCCCTGCCGCCCGCCGCCTCTCTACTCGGGTTCTCACCAACTGCATCAGTGAGAACCCGAGTACTCGGGTTCTCACTAAATAACCAGGGAGAACCCGAGTACTCGGGTTCTCCCTGAACTCGGGTTCTCCCCGTGACATATATACGGGGATTGCCTGGTGTATTAAGGAAATGCCGTTAAACAGGTCGCTGGCTGCCTGAAGGATCAGGCAATTGAAGTATGGCTTTTCTTCACATCACTTTCAGACATTATCCTTCCTAAAACGGTTTGCTTTCGCCCTGCGCCATTAGATCATAATCGTCTGAGTCGCTTCTTCACAGTTCGGCGGGTCAAAGCTCAGGCTTAACTAACCTGAATACGGCTAATGCCCGCAAATACAATATGTAGAACGAAGTACTACCTACCTATGTTTACTGCACTTGGATTGTGCTTTAGACAAGGCTCAGACGAACTGAGCGAAAGTGCGGTGCGTCTAATCTACGGGGCGATTCAAACGATGCCTACTATAGGCTGTCTAGTGTCCGCTTGGCCGACGCGGACGATCTTCGACCGTTTCGGACCCAAGAAGAGTCTGTTCGTCATCAAGACAGTTTTGGCCGTTTTAGCCAATCTAATGGCATTTTCGGCCGTCCCGCTCTCCTCCCCGCTGCTTCTGATCTGCGGCAGATTTTTGGACGGTGTCGCCACGACGTTTATCCACTTCCTCCCCATTTTCATCGGAGAGTGTTGTACTTCGGCCGAGAAGAGAGGTCAGCTTGTT
>JASAMZ010005545.1:0-13337 GCA_030248115.1 Linhomoeus sp. GSCO2_2 | reverse complement strand
TTGGTTCAGTTAGTATTGCTACATTTCCACACAAAAACAAGCTTCGGTATTAAAAAGTTGAGTTTGTATTCTGACTGACATTGCATAGAGTTGCGTCCTTTCTGCAGAGAGTGCGAGAGCTCATCGCCCGTATTGCTCCGCTTCACGAGCTCCCCCTTCGCAAGAGGGTATTGCTTACTTTGGTTTTCCAAATTGGAAAAAATGTGATAGGATAAGAGCATTATGGAAAACTGGTTAGCAGTTGATGAGGAGGTGATTTTAGTGAGTGGAGCAAGCATTCCAGGGTGGTTTTGGGTTGAGGGTGCTGCATCTCTCTATCCCTCTCCCAAACAACCCAATCATGCCCCATAAACCTTTGCCTCCAGCAAACGTCTGTACTGTCCCCTTCCAGTCATTCTCCTCACAATTTGTACACCCTTTCCAACAAAGGACCCCCATTGGCTTCTCGCACCTTACCTACCTGCCTTTGCATGTGTATGTGTGTGTGCGTGCATGTCATTCAGTCAGGTGTGTATTTCACTCCTCCGTTTCCCACCTCCGACAGCGGTGCTCTGCCGCCACCCAAAGCCATTTGGCAATAGCCGCAGCCTCCCCTACCAACACTGAGCAATCCCCTGCAGTGACACTCCCCCCAAGTTAGTGTACTCCTCCTGGTGCATAGTCACTCCTCCCAAGAATGTGTCACTCCCCCAAGAATGTGTCACTCTCCCCAACAACCAAGATTGTGTGCAGAAAGTCAAGAATATAGAGAAAGTGTGCCAAGAACAAAGATTGTGTGCAGAAACACAAGAATGTGTGCAAGGGGTCAAGAATACAAAGATTGTGTGCAGAATATAAAGATTGTGTGCAGAATATAAAGATTGTGTGCAGAAATCAAAGATTGTGTGCAGAAACAAAAGAATGTGTGCAGAAACAAAAGATTGTGTGCAGAATATAAAGATTGTGTGCAGAATGTAAAGATTGTGTGCAGGAAGTCACGAAACAAAAGGTTGTGTGCCAAGAACAAAGATTGTGTGCAGAAACACAAGAATGTGTGCAGGGGGTCAAGAATACAAAGATTGTGTGCAGAATATAAAGATTGTGTGCAGAAATCAAAGATTGTGTGCAGAATGTAAAGATTGTGTGCAGGGGGTCAAGAATACAAAGATTGTGTGCAGAATATAAAGATTGTGTGCAGAAACAAAAGATTGTGTGCAGAATACAAAGAATGTGTGCAGAAACAAAAGAATGTGTGCAGAAACAAAAGATTGTGTGCAGAAATCAGAGATTGTGTGCCAGGAACAAAGAATGTGTGCAGAATGTAAAGAAAGTGTGCAGGAAGTCAAGAAACAAAAGATTGTGTGCAGAATATAAAGATTGTGTGCAGAAACAAAAGATTGTGTGCAGGAAGCCCAGAAACAAAAGATTGTGTGCAGAATGTAAAGATTGTGTGCAGGAAGCCCAGAATACAAAGATTGTGTGCCAAGAACAAAGATTGTGTGCAGGGGGTCCCCCCAATCAAAGATTGTGTGCCAGACCAAACCTGAATCAAAGATTGTGTGCAGAAAGCCCAGAAAACAAAAGAATGTGTGCCAGGAACAAAGAATGTGTGCCAGGGCCAAAGATTGTGTGCAGAAACAAAAGAATGTGTGCAGAAACAAAAGATTGTGTGCAGAATCAAAAGAATGTGTGCCAGGACCAATGAATGTGTGCATGTGTGCCCGATCAAAAGAATGTGTGCCAGGGCCAAAGAATGTGTGCCAGACCAAAGATTGTGTGCCAGATGAAAGATTGTGTGCCAGTTGGAAAGAATGTGTGCCAATTGAGAGAATGTGTGCCAGGTGGCACACAAAGTTCTCCAGTGGCACACAATCTATCAAACCAGCACACAAACTTTGCAAATCATAACCTGTGTGCTGCCACGGCCAAAAAATCAGGATTGTGTGCAAGTGTGCCAGAAAGGGATAGTCTGGAGGGAAACCCTCCAGATTGCGCAATCTGGCTGGATTGCGGAAAGTGGGTGCAACATATATACGGATGACAATGTCTGTCTGTCTGTCTGTCTGTGTGTCCGTCCGTCCGTGGCACCGAAGTGAGATATGTGACTTATGTGGTCAAGTAGAGTCAAGGTCGCTGAGTACGGATCCGATGTCCGTTTCTGTTGCTAATTTCGCATTTTCGAGATATTCACAATTAAAATTCAAAAATGTCGAAAATCGACTTTTTCACTTGATGAGCTAACCGCGAAATTTCTTCAGAAGTGGAAAGCGCACGGACCGCTGATAATTTGTAACCCAAAAGAAATTTTTTGTCAATGTGGAATTTGATAGAAATACGCAATTGTTTGTCAAAATTTCATAAATTGACAAAAATAGAACGATTTATTGACGAATGTGAATGCAGAAACTGAAACGTCGTGAGCCAATAAGAATTTGTGACATAGTTTTTCAGTTCTGAAAAATTGCAATTTGGAGATATTTACAATCAAAATGGAAAATGTCGAAAATCGACTCTGTCGCCTGATGGACTAGCGACGAAATTTCTTCAGAAATGGAAAGAGCACAGACCGCAGATAATTTGTAACACAAAAGAAATTTTTTTCAAATGTGGAATTTCATAGAAATACGCAATTATTTGTCAAAATTTCATAAATTGGCAAAAATAGAACGTCATTAATTGACGAATGTGAATGCAGAAATTGAAAGGTCGTAAGCCTATTAGCATTTGTGACATGGTTCTACAGTTTTGAAATATTGCAATTTAGAGATATTTACAATTAAAATGTATAAATGTCGAAAGTCGACTCTGTCGCCTGATGGACTAGCGGCGAAATTTCTTCAGAAATGGAAAGAGCATAGACCGCAGATAATTTGTAACACAAACAAAATTTTTTGCAATTGTGGAATTGTATAGAAATACACCACAATTTGCCAAAATTCTATGAATTGACGAAAGCGTCATAACGCGAAATACGCAATCAAACGAAATTGCTGGTAGAGAATGACTGCACCAAACAGTTGGCAAGTTTTTTGTTCGATGTGCCGTATTCCCACAAGTATAAAACTTCAGATCAACGGCGTCGTATCATGCCGATACCACATAGCGAACGCGGCGATATCACTGAGCTTTAGATCAGTTGTACCAACAACCGTATCGTGGTAATAGCTGCATTTTAATAGTGGTACACGTTTTCAAGATACCTTCTCTAGATACGGCTAATTATGCGAATGAAACTCACTATACTCTTCACCAAGATTTGACAGACACAAAGTATTAGTTGAACTTTTTACACACACAGCTTGTTACTCTAAGCTTGTTCCCAAAACCCGCTTGCTTTGAGCGCAACTTCAGAACTTGGCGTTAGCGACAGACTTCGCCAAGAAGTCTCATTCGGAACTCTGCCTATAGCCAAATACGACCGCTGAATCATGGCATTTGTTGCTTTACAAAACCGTCCATTCTGGGAAACTGATTGACTCTTCTCAAAGACCGTTTTGAACCAATGAATCATTGAACTTGGCAACAATAGGGACCCGCCGCTTGCGATTGGACAAATCACGATAGTGTGTCAATGAATAGATCGCTCGTTCTTTGTGTGTGTGTGTGTGTGTGTGTGTGTGTGTGTGTGCGTGTGGGGGGGGGGGGGGGCGGGGGGTCACATTCGTCACATACAGTAATGGATGGAGGGTGACACTTGCGGGAACCGTTCGAGTGACCTGGGGTGGAGGGGCATGGTTCGAAAGACCAGGCATACAGCGGAATTCAAAGTTTTCAAATTCTTGCAGAGGTTGTGCTACATTAAGCGAACTAAGGTGCGCAATTGCCGCAACACGCCCCTCACTTAATAAAACATCCCCACATTTGTCACGTTGCTTGATGACGTCGACAACGACGCCAACAACAACAACAACATTCGTCAACGAATCCCAACACCCTCTCCGCAATATCGCACGGCCAATTACTGCCAATTTAGAGTTCTTTTGTCGAGTGGAGCGATGCGATGAGAAAGGGCGGTTTCCAAATTTGCCTCGCGATTGCTGCAGTGCGAGTGCGATTCTCGCGACGGGCGTGCGCGCGTGCGTGGCCGCAAAATGGAACAACAAATTCGATTGGACGCCCTTCGCACGAGCCCGTAAAATACGTTGTTTCAAGTCCGCAACGTCTGTCTGAACCTGAGGTGGCATTGGCAAAGAAGACAGGTCCTATTAACCACGGAATCGGCAGTTTTTGCGACGGCGCTGCGTTAGAAGGAGTGAAGACAACTTGCTTGAAAATTGTGACCGACCATCTACCTGTGTAAAACTATCACAGGGGGAGCGCAAAGCAAGATACAGTATGTACTTAGTAGATTGATGAAGATTAATTCATATGAGTACCATTAAACGATTCAGAGATGACCGCGAAGCCTTCACATCTGAAGCTACTGGCTTTGCTGGTGGTGTGCCACTTGATTGACAATGCGACGTGCTGTCGAACCAAAACCAACACCGCTGACGACTCTAAGAACCCTGACGAGCCAGTCACCACCACTGCAGACCCTGCAGCCACAACGACCACTGCAGACCCCTCAGCCACAACGACCACTGCAGACCCCTCAGCCACCACGACCACGATCACCACTGCTGAAGTCACAACCACCACTACTACGACAACGACCTCAGTCACTACAACAACCACTATAACGACCACAACCACTGTAGCGGTGAACTCCAACTTGTTCGTGACCAAGCACAACGAGTGGCGCTCCAACCTTGCCAATGGTCTGATCTCAGATGTGAATGGCAGGGTCTACGCGACGCACGCCAGCTCACTGCAAATGGTGTGTTGTGTAACGAGTGATCGTACACGCATGATACAGTGTCTTTCTTTCAGGCGTGGGATGACACGTTGGCAGCTCACGCGGCCACCTACGCTGGCAAATGCGTCAATGGGCATGGTAACTGAAGTTTACACGCAAACAAGCTGTTTTAAAAAAGTTGAGTTCTCCCCCTTAATCGCCGGTTGTCTGTTTGTGATTGTGACTCCGTTTGACCTAATCGTCCCGCCCGACTGGGCCCGTAGGGCGGCCCGGCCTATGGGGCGCTACCCTTGGGTGGGCCCACAGATGTGCCGAAACTGGTCCGTTACGCGGGAAAGCCTACTGTAGCCGAGAAAATTCGAATTTTTGAATTTCTCAGACGACCGTGGAGCGCGCTTGGAAAGGCGGGCGAAGCGGTTGATATGCCAGCTGTGTAGGGTAGGCATTGTGCAACTCCACACGCCAAGCCACGCCGCGTGTAGGCATACTGTAAGTGAGAAAATTCAAATTTTCGAGTTTCGCTACAGACTGCGGAGGCTCCATGGAAGGTCATGCATGGTAGGCAATATGACAGCATGATAGGGTAGCAAGTGTGCAACTTCACAGAGTATAGAAAGTTTCGCAGAAAATCCACAAATGATAACTTTCCATCAACAAAAGTTTCTTCCAAGCACGGGAATCGAACCCAGCACATATTGTCACACAGTAAAGAGAAGTGATTCGGTGGCTGTCGAGCGAGGCGCGCAGCGCCGAGCGAGACGAAAAGCCTGGAGCGGGCGAGCGAAGCGAGCCCGCGCAGGGCTTTTCTCCGCGCGCGCCGAAGGCGCGCGCCCAGGCCGCTAGTTGTTTTATTAATACAGAGTGGTTTGTGAGTGTTTTAAAGTGGAAGAGTAAAAGAGTGGATACTTCTGTAAAGTATTTCGAAGCCTTTCCGATATAACGCGCGCCCGCCCGGAGTCCACTATTCATGCGCTACTTCTGACACGCTCCTTTCTGAGAGGTTCTTGCAGGGCAACATTGGGATCGCCCGGGATTAATTTTTTGAGCAAGACACATGCATTTCTGAGCGGTTGTTGCAAGGCAACATTGGGATCGCCCGGGATTAATTTTTTTAGCAGACAAAGTTGTTCGTAAGACAAGGGTTTAAAAACAAAATTATTTCTTTAGGAATGACCGTTCAACAAGTGCCTCCACGTAAGCTTTCAAACGGTCGAACGAATGCCGCTCTACAACGTAAGACGAGCGAGTTAGGGCCCATTTGCTGTTTGAACCTTTGGGTTACTGTAGCTCGCGATATTCAAACTTTTGAGTTTTGACCAATAGAAGAACAAATGATCAGTGAGTCAAGAGCTATCCAGCAACTCAAGATCGTCTCTCTACGACGCACGCTGAGCGAGTTAGAGCGATTTCTATGCTAAAAACGCGAGAACGTCGCTTTTCGTGGTGCGTGTTTGCGTAATTAACAAAATTTTTACGCCAAGTGAAAGAGCACGTCGTGACCTTTTAGTTGACCTATCGCACGCCGCTCTACGACGTAAGACGAGCGTGTTAGAGCCGTTTTGCGTTTTGCACCTTCGGGTTACTGTAGCACGCGCAATTCAAACTTTTGAATTTCGACTTCTCTTAACGGAATTATCAGTGTACTGAAACCTATTCAAGAAACTCAAGGTCGTCTCTCTATGACGGAAGACGAGCGAGTTAGATAAGTTTTGCGTTTTAAACTTTTGGGTTACTGTAGCTCCCGAAATTCAAACTTTTACCAAACTTTTGCTTCGACCAATAGAAGAACAAATGATCAGTGAGTCGAGAGCTATCCAACCAACCCAAGATCGTCTCCGTACGACGCACGCTGAGCGAGTTAGAGCGATTTTGCATTAAAAACGCAAGAATGTCGCTTTTCGTGTTGCGTGTTTGCGTAATTAAGAAAATTTGTAATGCCAAACGAAAGAGCACGTCGAGACCTTTTAGTTGAGCTATCGCACGCCGCTCTACGACGTAAGACGAGCGAGTTAGAGCCGTTTTCAGTTTGAACCTTCGGGTTACTGTAGCGCGCGCAATTCAAACTTTTGAATTTCGAAGTCTCTTAGCAACATTACCAGTGAGTCGAGACCTATCCATAAAGCCCAAGATCTCCTTCCTACGACGTTCCAACGCCGAGATATGAGAGCGTGCCGAACGAACGAACGAACGGACGGACGCACGCACGCACGATAAGCTCTCGTAGGGGTTCGCCCGGCTGAGGCCGGGCGAAAAAATGCAGTGATTCTGAAAGAATTGTATTAGCACGCGAGTTAAATGCGCGTCGTCAAACAGCGCATTTCCTTCAGATTCCGCCGAACTGTCCGCTTATTCTGAAGGAGAGAATTTGGCCGCCTTTACTAAGAAGGACGATGACACTGCGACAACGGAAGCCATCAACAATTGGTTTGGAGAATATCAAACCAACGAGCTTACGGAAGGTGAGTTGTGGGACTTTTGAATTTTTGTTGTTGTTTGTCTTTTGGTTCAATTTAAAAAACAAAAGGATAAATATACAGGGTGGGTCAAAAAAAGTGAGACCCCTAATTTTGCGGCTGCCGTTCTCAAGTTTGGCTCAATGTATCAAGCGCAAATTTTGGCACAACATACTACATGGTGTTTTTGATCAACTGTCAAAATTTCGGACCATTTGATCCATCCTAAGGAAAATGGCGTCACTTTGCGCAAGGTCATGTCTAAAATCGGGTGCAACGACTTTTCAATGGAGGACGTCAAAGGAGAACGACCACCGACGAGGGCCTCGTCCTTCTCCTCGACGTCCTCCATTGAAAAGTCGTTGCACCCGATTTTAGACATGACCTTGCGCAAAGTGACGCCATTTTCCTTAGGATGGATCAAACGGTCCGAAATTTTTGTTGTTGATCAAAAACACCATGTAGTATGTTGTGCCAAAATTTGCGCTTGATACATTGAGCCAAGCTTGAGAACGGCAGCCGCAAAGTTAGGGGTCTCACTTTTTTTGACCCACCCTGTAGTAGTAGGTATGTAGGTATATGAAAACTGGCTCTTGAAAAAGCACCATTTTATGATATTGTATGAAAGAGTGCCTACATTCAGGCGGCACAACATCTGGAGATGTCCTCTACAATTCAGCGGACAGCAGTGTTGGCCACGCAACGCAGGTACAACAATTATTTGTGGAATTATTGTAAATATCGAAACCTTGAAACAATAATGCTCACTTGCTGAGGAACACACTGGCAAATGCCAATGGAAGTTATTGTACCAATGTAGAAGGAAAAGGACTTTTATGTCACAGTCACTCCATGTAATGAGGTTGGAGTGATCAGTGATTACAGCCTTTTTGAAGAATATTTGCAGTACCAATTTCGACAAAATTTACAAACAATTTGGCAAAAGCACACAGGGTAAGAAAAATTCAAGATATGATGTTGAGCAGTGTTTTACCTTGGGTAAAATTGGTCAAAATTCTGCGGCATATGCGGCGTTTTGTGCCGTTCGGACGCATACGCAAACGGCTTGCGAATGGCGTTTTGTTTGCGTATGCGAATGCCTACAGGGAAGATTTTGCGTAATGGGTATGCGCATACGGTAGGCTTTCGAATAACTGTGCGTATACGCAACAAAGTTAATATTGCGCATGCGCCACCCATCAGTGCTACCAATACTAATTCACACCAACACATTTTCCCCATGTTAGGGCGACTGGGCTTCCACCAACAAGATCGGCTGCGCCGTCAAGCAGTGCAACATCAACAGTCCATTTTCAGGGTTCACAGAGTGGACCTACGTCGTGTGTCGCTACAGCCCAAGGGTATACTAGCTTGACAGACTTCAGTCTACAATAAGCCCAATTTCTCAAGCATTAAATAATGAAAAACCATCTATTTTAAGGGAAACATGTTGAATGGAGTGATCTACACAGCTGGAGCAGTGGCGAGCGCCTGCCCTACGGGAACCACTGCACAAAGCAATGGATTATGCGCTTGAAATGTTGGAGATCTGAAATAATGCGTTAGATACGACACCGGTGTAGCCTTCTAAGCAATACGCGTACTGTGTTTCGGTATGTGCATTATGTGTGTGTGTCCGTCCAGTCCAGGCACGTAAGAGCTTATTATGGTTGCGATTTCCCTATGTGTTTGCAAAACGCTTACTGTTCGACCGTGAATGGCGTTTCACCTTCAACCGCCGCGATTTTGTCTTTTGCGGGCAACACTCGAATCAGTGTCTACTGTACAAAACTGCAGCGTAGCGCTGCCTGAGTTGTTATCTCATCGCCCACCAGCGGCCTCTGTGTGAATCAAGCGGGCGTATAGTTCGGGGCACTACATCCAATGAGCGAGCGCTTCGACCCGATTTGTCAGCCTCTCAGAGAACAGAAAGCTTGCCTTGGCAATTCACGCCGCTCTTCTAGACCATACTTTATGCGTGCCATTGATTGCGTGTCATTCATGGCACAGCGTCGGTCTGAACGAGGTCGAGGCGTTCTCAGCGGCAGTGTGCCCTGCGCAGACCCTCCTGCTATATTCTGCCTTGTGATCACACTGATAGTCGTCGGTTTGATTATTCTCGGATCCCTGCAGCGTTCGTCCCGCGCTCCTTCCCAGTCAGGGGTAACGATAGAAACTGAAACCAGTTTGAACTGTTGCAGAGTTCACTCCAAAGACAGTTTCAGTTTTAGTGCGATGCTAAACCTAGTTTCACTACGCGCTACTGGAACTAGTTCATTGGCAATTTCAGTATCTGATGTGTAACTTTTGCTCAAACAAACTCAAGATAATTTGGCACATTCCTTGTTGTTGATGATGAAAAACTCGAAGTGCACATAAATAAGCAACGCATGCAAGCAAAACTGCATGTACGCTACACATTCACGAGCATCGCCATACTGAAACTCAGTTTCAATGACTAGCACTGACTGATAGTGAAGCTGAAACTAAATTAGTTTCTAAGGTCGCCCCTGTTCCCAGATTGACTTCGACACCAAAGAAGCGTTTGTCAAGAGGCACAATGAGTGGCGGTCCAGGATGGCCAATGGATCCGTTTCAGACGTTAACGGGAGGAAGTACGCGCCCCATGCCAATTCGCTAAGGATGGTCAGTTATAGGAGTGATATAAGAGTATGTAGCTACTATGTGCACTCTACTGTAGTTACTGCAGCTACTGCATGGTGTAGGTATTGCTTACAAAGTTACTGTAGGCCTGTAGGGAACTGTATGAAACGCACAATGCAACGAAATGCTTCTCCTCCAGGTGTGGAACTCCACTTTGGCAGCGCACGCGGCAGAACACGCCTCCAAATGCGTCGTCTACCACGGTATGGCGTCCAATTGAAGTCCAAACTGTATTTGGTCATGCATAAAAATGTCACAACTCTCGCTTTTAGTTCCGGAGGAATTAGCAGCTTCATCGGAGGGCGAGAATATCAAAGGATTTCCTTTCAAACAAGAGGAATTTGTTGCAGCGACGAATGCAGTCGACGACTGGTTCAAAGAATTTCAGACTGGGCAACTTGTGGAGGGTGCGCTTCACTCAATCAATACATAGATTGCTACCGTAGTCTACAGTGTTTGCTTAGTCCCCGAGAACCGTGACACTGGCTTACAGGAGGCAAAACCTCAGGATACGTTTACTTCACCCAGACAGACTATGAGATGGACATGGCGCATGCCACACAGATGAGCCGGAGCGCACAAAGAACTTTGTGTCACTGCGCGCTTCAACATAGCAACACCTCGAATATTCATTGCAGGCTGACTGGGCTTCAACCAACATGATAGGCTGCTCGGTTCGGCAGTGCTCTGGGGACAATCCGCTGGCTGCTAATCGAGAATGGACCGTCGTCGTCTGTCGCTACAGCCCGCCTGTGCGTCCATGCTTACTGTAGGTAGATTGTATTGTACACTGTATGTAGCTACAGTAGTAGGTCTCCCAAGCAAATGCATGTGTTCCCCTTGACACGCAGGGAAACACCATCGGCGAAGCCATCTACAAGGTCGGGTCTGCGGGTAGCGAATGCCCCGCTGGGACGGGCAAGCAAAGCGATGGCTTGTGCACCTGAATACTGGTACTCGAACGCTGGATGTCTCAGCCGAAGCCCTATTGGTCTGGTCATGTATGTAGAACCACCGTGGTCACTCTCTATCAGTCTTGTCGTTGTACCCTAATTTCCAAATTGTTTTGTTATTGTTTTGTTCCACAGCTTAATTTTACAAATTGTTTTGTTATTGTTATTGTTCCTCTCAAAATTCACCAAATTGTTTTGTTATTGTTAACAATTTAGGAACAATTGTACTTAAATTGTTCCTAGGAAGACTGGGTGCCGTAGGGCAGAAGTTTGTCAAGTGGTAATTTCCATGAAATCAAAGGAATTACGACTGACTAGCAAAATGTTCTTAAATTATACGATGTTTGCACCATAACTGCTGCAGATCACTGCATAATTTTTACCGACCTTCAGAACAATTTAGGTACAATTTATAAGTTTCCAAATTGTTTTGTTCTGGAACCATTTCAGATTGTTATTGTTATTGTTTTGTTCCTGGAAGCAGTGGAACAAATTGTTATTGTTCCTAAATTGTTAACAATTTAGGGGTACAAATTGTTAGGTACAATTTGTACCCAGGAACAATCGACAAGACTGCTCTCTATAAACGAGCCATACTCTTTATGATGTCGCACTTCGAGAATAGGAAGGCTGCCACTGACCGCAAAAGTACACACCGCACGACATTCGTTATACAATGTGGTGGTATGCGGCCTCTCCTTTGCGTTATGGGCCGCACACGCTACCGAAAAGAAACGTTGCGCATAGGGGGGTGAAGTCGACTCTTATCTATCTTTGCATTGTCCCACTCCCATCCTCGCCTTTCTGACCCTGACCGTCTTGCGTTACACTTCAAGCCGTTTTCGCACGCTTTCGTAGCACACATTTCGTTCCAATCTGTTCTCAAGCAATGGAAAACGACCCACAAATGCCGGTCAACGTCAGAGAGTTCGAACAGTACGCGAAGGAGAATATGACCGACTTCGCGTGGACCTACGTCGGCCAAGAAAGTGGAGACGGAGCCTCGTTTCGTCGAAGCATCGACGCTTTCAAGAAGTTTGTATGTGTATGTGCTTAGCTACAGTAAGAAAGTTCCGCTTTAGGTGCTTCGTTGGTTAACTAAAAGCACAATCCGTACTATGAGCGACGTAAAACCTGGAGAAATGCCTGCGCTTTTATCGCCCGTTTGTCTGCCCTTTGCCTTTGACGCTAGGCTTAGGCTTAGGCTTAGGCTTAGGCTTAGGCTTAGGCTTAGGCTTAGGCTTAGGCTTGGGCTTGGGCTTAGGCTTAGGCTCAGGCTTAGAGTAGAGTATAGGGCACGCAGTTTGCAGCCTGGTCATTCGCCCCGACGTCATGAGTCAGTCAGTGGAGCCAGTTGACACCTCAGTGATCCTTCTCAATGGAATAGTCGACTTGTTAATGCCGATTGCCATTTCTCCAACCGCCCACCATAAGCGTGTGCATCCCAGTGGAGAGATTGCCACCAGCAAAGGTCACACCAAGACAGTAGTCGTATTCGCCGTACAATCTTCCAATAATACCGCCTTTCTCCAATAATTTAAAAGATTTCTATCACTGAATTATTAATGGGAATTAATCAAGTTAATAAGCTAATGGAAATTAGCTCAAATACTATGCCCAGCGGAAGAAACAAAGATTCACGGGAAATTAAGAATTGCTATGAAGATGCTACCGATTAGTGTATAACAGGCATCTCGCCAAGCGCAATGCAACATGACCTTAAACAGCCGCAAATCAACCACTGGTGGAAGTCGCTTTGATATCTAAAGTGAGTATTGCCTATTTCTATGGGAAGCTGGCTAGAAATTTAACATCAATTTAGAATAATTGATCACCCAGGAATTATTACGCGATACACGGTACTTGGTGTTGGTGCACCACATATTTGTGTGCATTCTTCGTACCTCAGGAGCCAAGGAAAGCGGCACGTTGATGTGCCTGAGCGCCAGTTCAAACTATTCTATTGAAGAGGTGAAGAACGAATCCCAGAATTCAAATCTTTGGGCTACAGTATATCTGTACAGAGACAAGTGGAAGACCCACCAGCTGATTGACAGGGCCTACAAGAGTGGCTACTCCGCCATCGTTGTGTCGTTGGACTGTCCAGTCAGCTCGTAGTGAGACTAGGAGTTGTCATGAGGTTTTATTGCCATTATCTGAGATCCATTCTTAATTTGCAGCAGAGGAGGCCGCGTCAGCACCAATCTGAGCTCGGACATTAACCTGAAGATGAACCTGTAATCCCTGCTTCTCGCTTAACAACAACAGTACATACATATACCATCTGAACTCAATTTCGTTCAGACTGCCAGGCAACTTCGCAGACATTCCCAGAGAAGAGTTGTGGCGCTTCACACATTGCGACCCGCGCGCCACCTGGGCAGATTTCGCAGAGTTGTGCAGACTCAGTCCATTGCCAGTCATCGCCAAAGGGATTCTAACTGGTGAAAGCGCCACGTTGAAGCCTGTAGAATTCTATGACCACTGTTG
>JASAMZ010005540.1:0-14354 GCA_030248115.1 Linhomoeus sp. GSCO2_2 | reverse complement strand
AGTGTCAGAAGTCATTAGATCTATCTAAAATCTCCTATGGGCTAAATGCAAGCTTCCATGTGTTAGCTTCAGTGTATTCTGAGGCATGGGAGCTGGTGCAACCCTAAAAGCAGGCACTGATAGAAGCGCAGTGTCAAATAACTTTAGATCAATCAGATTCTCCTGTGGACTGTTGTGAGCATTGGCCGTGAACCATAGGCCAATACATGTTGTGAGCAGTGGCTGATTTCCATGGGTCGATACAAATGGCTCTGTTTCCATAGGTGTTCGGCTATAGATATACAGTATCACCTATGGGCTAAAGGCACTAGTCCTATATACTAAGCGGCATAGAGTCTGTCCGTTTGTTTGTTTGTCTGTCCGGCCATTTTCTCGTGACACAGTTGATGGATCCTGGAGATCTATAGATCAAAAGAACCGTCATTGACTGGGATTTGTCCCCTCCTATTTTAAAACTTTTGCAAGATACTAAATTCCACAAAAATCATGAAAATATTGGCTGAAAAGTACATTCTGACCACTAAGGAGTGGCTGATGGTTGCTTTCATGCATATTTCGCACCGGTTGTGTTACCATTCACTACAGAGTTGTCGCTGTGAGACCGCGACGTGTATTCAGAGGCATGGGAACAGGTTCAAAGGTAAATGCAGGCACTGGCAAGGGCGCAGTGTCAAGAGACATTTGATGTGTCTGAAACCTCTTATGGGCTAAACACAAACACCTATACTCAGAGTTGAGTGTAATCAAAGGCACGGGAGCAGGCACAATGGTAAATGCAGGCACTGGCAGGGGCACAGTGTCAAATGACATTAGATCTATCTGAAATCTCCTATGGGCTAAATGCAAGCATCCATGTGTTAGCTTCAGTGTATCCTGAGGCACGGCAGCCAATGCAACCCTAAAAGCAGGCACTGACAGAGGCACAGTGTCGAATGACTTTAGATCTATCTGAATGTCCTAAGGGCTGTCGTGAGCATTGGCCATGAACCATAGGCCAATACATGTTGTGAGCAGTGGCTGATTTCCATGGGTCGATACAAATGGCTCTGTTTCCATAGGTGTTCAACTATAGATATACAGTATCGCCTATGGGCTAAAGGCACTAGTCCTATATACTAAGCGGCATAGAGTCTGTTTGTTTGTTTGTCTGTTCGGCCATTTTCTCGAGACACACGCGACGGATCCTGGAGATCTATAGATCAAAAGAACCGTCGTTGACTGCGATTTGTCCCCTTCTATTTTAAAACTTTGGCATTTTACTAAATTGCACAAAAATCACGAAAATATCAGCTGCACAGTACATTTTGAGCACTAAGGGGTCATTGCAGGCCACCTTTGTGCAAGGTTTTGCGCTATTGTGTCACCATTCACTATAGAGTTGTCGTTGTGAGACTCTGAGGTGTATTCAGAGGCACGGGAACAGGTTCGTAGGTAAATGCAGGCACTGGTAAGGGTGCGGTGTCAAGAGATTTTTGATTTCACTGAAACCTCTTATGGGCTGAACACAAACACCTATATGCAAAGTTCAGTGTAATCAAAGGCACGGGAGCAGGCGCAATGGTAAATGCAGGCACTGACAGGGGCACAGTGTCATAAGACATTAGATCTATCTGAAACCTCTTATGGGCTAAACACAAACACCTATATGCAAAGTTCAGTGTATTCTGAGGCATGGGAGCTGGTGTAACCTTAAAAGCAGGCACTGACAGAGGCACAGTGTCAAATGACTTTAAATCTATCTGAATCTTCTATGGGCTGTTGTGAGCATTGGCTGTGAACTATAGACCAATACATGTTGTGATCAGTGGCTGATTTCCATGGGTCGATACAAATGGCTCTGCTTCCATAGGTGTTTAGCTATTGATATGCAGTATCACCTATGGGCTAAAGACACTAGTCTGCATACTACTAGGGAATGGAAACAAACTCGCGCCAGCTCTACCACAGACAAACACCAGGAAAGGTGTGCACCGACTAATGCACGCTCTCCATGCTTTTGACCGGCTTTCAGGTACTGCTCTTCTTTTGACAGGGAAAGGTAGACTGCCTAAAAGCAGCACAGTGACTTCTTACGCATTGCACGATATGACTTTCATTACGTTCATTTACGTCGTCATTGCGTCAAGACCTTCACGACCATTACGTCAACTCCCGGAGCATTAAATTGTAATTGACGTTAATTAAAGCTGTCATAAAATGGAGTGCACAAAACAGAAGGTCCACACCAGTGTTGCCGGAGTACTTTTTAAGGATTCTTAAAAAGTAAGTAACGAGTAAAGTACTAGTACTTTACTCTACTCGATAAGATTTTGACCAATTTTACTTTACTTCACTCTACTCGATAAGAAATTCTCTACTTTTTATTACTTTTTAGTACTTTTCAACTATCGAGTACTCTTTAGTACTCGATCCACTTCAACATGAAGGAAATCACAGTATCTTGTTGCGTGTCCACGTACTACAGTACTCTCACGGTTGGTGAAATCGTCAAACTCTGAGAAATTTGGATTATCATGCACGTGTACCAAGGGATTATGTAGTCAGATAGGGGAGATCGGACAGTAGGTGGCTTGGGCGTAAGCTTAATTATACATATGCTCATGATTAAACGTGATGCCGTGTAGTATGCTTGCCTTAAACATTTTGAAGCCTTGCTTACAATTAGTAAACTAATCGTGCATTGCGTAATGCCTGCCAGTCGATTGGAGACTGACGATCAGTGCAAAATTGACATTTTTCCCATTTGGTAGAAATTCTTACCTAACATCGCTTGAACATGGACATACTCAGCACCAAAAGTGTGTACTTTTTAAGCAGATCGTCAGAATACGCTTAACGAGTACTTTTTTAGTACTCGGTAAAGGAAACCAGTTGTACTTTACTCTACTCGATAAGAATTTCTGAGGTTGTACTTTACTTTACTTTACTCGATAAGAAATTCAAAATTTTTACTTTACTTTACTTAACTCGATAAGGAATTCCTCTACTTCGGCAACACTGGTCCACACACAGGCGCAACTCCCCCCACCCCCCCCCCCCCCTCTCTCCAAAGCGCTTGTCAGAAGCCTTGTGCAGGAGACCAGTGCTCTCTCATGAGAATACTTCCGGCTCACCTAGACGGCTTCCCATGCGGTCGAAGTCTGTGCAGCCGCGTCCTGCTTCTTGAGCTGGCTGCTCCTCTGCTGCAACCTGTCGTAGTGGATGGTGAGGCCGCAGTAGATCGTGGTGCGCAGGTGGACCACAAAGAAAGCGGCCAACACGATCAGGGTGACCAAAATGCGGGCCTTCTGCTCCGCGCTCGTCGCGTTGTGTATCGTTTCCTCTGCCATGAGGAAGGCTAAGGCCGTCGAAGGCAGCACCAAAGGAGAGGAGACGAAGAAGAGCACTAGGTGCTTCTTCTTGGCAACAGAAGCCCAGTAGGCGAAGAAGTTCAGGGCCATGTGGACGACGAAGAGGAACAAGAGACCGCCTTGATAGCCACGAAGGGGCTATCGTAGGTGTCCATCGTCAGCGCAGTCAGAAGCGCCGTGAGCACGCAGACGAGCAAGTTGCACACGTACAGTAGGTACCGTAGAAGACTGCGTTCCAGACGTAGAAAGAACCAGAAGCAAGAGCACTCCGGGCAGTCCGCCATAGTGCACTTCGATTCGGGCTTATGCTTCCCAATCACCCTGCGAGAACTACATGTATAAGTTAACGTAACTGACTCTACGTCTGTGCTAATCTTAAACATATTTTAATATATTATTACTATTACTATTACTCTATGCTAATATTCAACCTATCTTTAATACTCACAGCTATTCGCCGGCGAACGTCTAATGATACCATAACAAAACAAAGTGCAATCAAGCTACCAAACTGCATCGAGTGAAGTATGTACATTGTTTTGTGCGTTCTAACCGAGTTTGAACGTACAGCTGAAGTTGCTTGCTTCGCTAAACTGCTGGAAAATATGGAATCTGCATCGTGAACATGCGGTGCTTACAATGAGGCACCTATCACTGTCCTCGCAATGTAACCGTGCAATGTTATGGCAGACTACTGTAAGGGTAGGTTTGTTTCATATACACGATGTTGCTTGCGATATTTGGTTTCTGAGATGGACAGACTGACACCACATGGGCACACACCATACAGTACACCACACCACCTCACTTCGCCCCACCACGACACGCTTCTACAGCAAGCCCTACAACGCGCCACGCTCTACAGTACTGCACTGCCACAACACAGCACGGCGCCACTATATCACGCCACGCTGCCAAACAAAATCACATAGCTCGGTGTTCAACTTCAGCCGTTATCAAGAAAACTGATCTGTCACGTAAGCTTTAATCGAGCTGATTTGATCATGGAGACCAAGCCAGGCGCAGGCCGAGGCTTGGGGCGAGGGGCATTAACGTGCTCTCTTTCAGGAGATGCCACTAGTGATGGCAATTTTCAAAATTTGGAAACTGGGTAAGTACAAGTAAGTATACCCAGTTTCCGATAAAACTGGGTAAGTAAAAGTAAATTTACCCAGTTTTTACCCAGTTTTAAAACTGGGTAAAACTGGGTACCCAGTTAATTTTAGCGATTTCTGGGTAAGTAAAACTGGGTACGGCGAATTTTGGCAATTTCAAAACTGGGTAAGTAAAACTGGGTATACCCAGTTAAAATAAACTGGGTAAAACCGGGTAAGTACTTACCCAGTTTCGAGTTGCCATCACTAGATGCCACCCCACCCTTCCACCACCACCCGACCCCTAACCCGTGTGCTGTATGTAGGGAGGATGACTGATGACGAGCGAGCCCACGGTAGGGGGTAACTCGGTCGACGTCGCGCCTGGCGGGGCTCAGCTGAGGCTTAGCGCGACCACCAACTTCAGGGCGCGCTCCCCAGACTGCGACGCCGACTGACTCTTGTGGACTGTGGGCGCAGGGCGGGCCTAAGCATAGGCTGAAGTCAAAGGAATATTCGCTGTCAAGGGACAGCAATGTGTTCAATCAAGAAATGCGAATTCTGGACATCCAACTTACGTGAATGCACACAGAATGCAACGAGAAAGTCATCCATTCAGTGCGCTCGCTTATATCCCTACCGTCTGTCTTTTGGTTGACCATCGGCGCGGCTCCGCAGCTTCCACGGAATAAAGCGCAAGTTGCCATTTAGAAGCGCATTCTGCCATTCTAAGAGCGCTTCCAGCCAAATTAAATGCGCACTGTTGCCTTTCGCGGCCGCCAGAAATTGAATGCGCAAGATGCCAATTAAAAACTAGACGTGCCATTTGAAAGCTGCAAATATTTATCCACAATGGATTTTGGCCCTCCGCGAGCTATCGTTCGACTACTTTGGACTCTTTCAAGAAAGCCGATCGAACCAACGCTATTGGTAGAAACCGCCTTTGGCGTGGTACTGTATGAACGCTCGTACTCTGGACCGAGCCCCTTGGGCCTAATTGTTTGCAGTAGAATCAGCTGAGGCGCGTCAGGATTACAATGGAATCCGTTCTTCATGGAACTTTCTTGTGAGCAGCGATTGTCTGGCGATACGCATCCTTGTCGTCTATTGTGAGGTGCGGAAGTCCAGTGTTTTCCCCATTGTCTCCTCCTTGATGCACGTCGTGATTAATTGCGACAGTTGATTGCATAATTGCAAATCCTCGTTCGTGGGTCGTCGCGCTACAGACGTGTCAACTACTTACCTACATACATAGGTCGGTACGTAGAAATTTGAGCGCGGCGATCTTATTTTCCGTTGAGAGGGGGGCAGCTACAATAAATTTCACTACCGGCGAGCCTTCCGTAAATCGTAAGGGAGACGCTAATGCGTTTTGGCCGTTGGCTTACCTTCTCCCACATCGGTAAAATTCGAAAAGACAGACGCCGCATACTAATATTACTCGAGATCGTCGTCGCTCAACACGGTTCGTGATGCTTTGAAGAGACCCACATACAATGCCATTTTCGACCATGCGAAGATCGGAAAATTCGATGGGCTATCGCCCAAAGCATGGACGAGACGAAACCGAGGGGTTACTACAGTATTCCCCTTGCATTACGGAAGGAGACGGTTTGTTTGGACTTGTTGCACGGTCGTGGTGGTGGCACACTCATTCATTCGACAATAATGCCAGCAGCTCTGTCTTTGTATTGTTGGAGGAGGAGGGAGGGTGTGTATTGCACAAGCTCAGACTCAAACAAGAAAGAAGCACAGTTCCAGGGTGACGCGTTCTTGATTGTGCGCACTCCTGTGAATCACAGTGACCAACCACGTATGGCTCTGGGCGCGCTACCTTTGCGCACGAGGGACTTTCATCATCTCCGAGCTAGTGGTGGCAGCTTGAAACTAAGTAAGTACTTACTTAGTTTTACTTAGTTATTTTGGAACTGAGTACTTAGTTTCTTACTTACTTAGTTTTATTTTTGGAAAACTAAGTATACTTACTCGTACTCGTACTTAGTTTTCCAGGTACGTACTTACTTAGTTTTGCGAAATTTACTAAGTACTTTTTCATACTTGCTTAGTTTTACTTAGTTTTAAATAACTAAGTAAGAAACTAAGTAAACCAAATTGTTGGCATGTTGGCCTATTTTGGCGCTGTATACTCGCGCATTGCCTGATTTGAATGGGCTTTTCTGCGATGAGTTACTCAAAGAATGTCAAATTTGCTAAACAACTTTTTCTTCGAGACCATTTGTGGCCCTACTAACCTCGAATTAACAACATACCAGCATTTCCGAGACCAGATTTACTTTTGTTTGCTTACTCAGTTTACTTACTTAGTTTACCCAGATGTTTCGAGTACTTACTTAGTTTTGTTAGAAACTAAGTAAGTACCGGGTTTTTCCGTAAATAAGCCCCTCCAAGAATAAGCCCCACGGGGCTTATTTTAAGTTTTCTTTCCGAAAATAAGCCCCAGGGGCTTATTTTCGGGGACAAACTTAGCAGCGCTAGTCGCTCAATATTCACAGAGAATGACGAATTTCGTGAGCAAAATATACAAATTATGTTACGATTTCTACTGCTTTCAACATGAATCGGAACATTGTGTTAGAGAAGTGATTATTTGGACATACAACATGTCCATTTTAGCATTGTAAATGTCACAAAATACAAGAAACGCCGCACGCAAGCAGGAGATTCGTCTATGGTAAGGATGGGAACCTTCCGATAATTAGCCCCGGGGCTTATTTTCAGGTGAAATATCAGGTCCGGAAAAGTGCCAATTCCGAATTTAAGCCCCGGGGCTTATTTACGGAAAAACCCGGTACGCTTTACTTACTTAGTTTTACTTAGTTTTCTGAAAAACTAAGTACTTACTTAGTTACTTACTTAGTTTTATTTTTGGAAAATTGCCACCACTACTCCGAGCCCCCATGGCTGACAGCGGCAGGCCACGGCAAGGTCGGCTTGATAGCCGGCTTCTACCAGGCCCCGCGCTTGCACGGAGTGTGCTTCAAATAAATCACAAATCGCCATTTCCACTTTCACACGTCAACTGACGGCCAGGAAAGTGAGTGCGGAGATCGACAGTCCGCATCCGTTTCAGCGCTAGTGCTTCGCTTCGCGCCTATTGAACAAATGCCCAATTCGTTTCAGATAGGTATGGCAGTTAGGCCAACCGATTTGGACGAAACATTAGTAGGCCTGGCGATAAACAACGCTGCCGTCCCAAACGGAATACGAAACTGGATATTCAATTTTGTCCATCAATCGTGTAACAGAAGTAAATGTTCCGCGTGTCGTCTGATTTGCGAATGATCGCGCATTGTGTATGCAGAAGCCGCGACTCCACGCACACTAAACTCGTAAGAGGACACAATTTTGCATTGTTTTACCAAGCCGTATATCACAACATTACCTCCGTTTTCGCGGTGACAATCTTTGACGCTACAAAGACGAAAACTGAATTATTGTGAGTTCTAAGAACTGTTGAAGATTGGGTGGAAATTGTTCCGACGTTGAAATTGTTCCGACAGGGCATTGTGGAAATTGTTCCGACGTTTGTGAAATTGTTCCGACGCCAGTTGAAATTGTTCCGACACCTCCTAAGATGATAAACAAAGACTGCAGAACTGTTAGCGGTGCTGTTATGCACTTGCTCCATAGACTCATTGTGTTGAATGGTGACCGATACAAGCTGAAACTAGTTACAGTTTCAGTTGTTATCAGTTAATCAATAATAAACTGATTTTAAACTCGGTGGCCAGCATGACCCGGAAATGACACTGGGACTTTGCAACTGAGCGTCTTTGTGATTTGTTGCGGCATTCTGGATATTCGATCACTGAAACTCAATTTCAGTTACTGAAACTGAAACCCAAGAACCGTCCTAACTCAAACTGAGAGCAAAACTGAAACTACGCTGGAATTATAATCTTAACTGAAGTGTCACATCCCGTCGATATCATAATCTTGGAGTAACAGTCGCTTTATCTACCGTGGCGAAACACTAGCGGTCAATTTGCTGACCATTGGTTGAGCGAGCATTTGATTTGGAATGACGAAGTCCGGGACTGCGCGCTGCCAATCTTGCAGATACTCGTAGTCGTAGAGTTTTGCTAGGCGCGGCGAACTTGCTGATGTGACTGGTCGAAGATTTCTTTAGGTAAATGACTTCGATCAAGTGAACTGGGAATATCTCGCCCTAGCACAACAACAATCAATCGATTGCAGCACCAGTTTGTGCCTTGCGTGCTTGCAATGCGTCACATCAGTGCATAGAAAAGCACAAGACACCCGTCTTAACAATTTCAACAGGTGTCGGAACAATTTCAACGGGTGTCGGAACAATTTCCACATTGCCGTCGGAACAATTTCACGTCGGAACAATTTCCACTCTCCCCTGTTGAAGATATTCGCAGCAAGAACAATTCATGCCCTCTTGTGTTTGCCAAGCGATGCATTGGACACTGTTTCCTCGCTTTCGCTTGCGATGCAGGCAAACATACAAACTGTCCGATAATAATCCTCGTCCAGTCAAATTTCGTTATACTAGTGGTGATTATAAATCCGGCGGAAACGTGAAGGTGAACGGAGTTACGCAGCAATGGAGCACAACAGGAAATCATGACGCGTCCCCCTTCTAAAGATTTCAAGTCGCGACGCACAAATGACTATAGAAGCAGGCGATGCGCGCGCTGTAATTTTGCGTCTCAATCATTGTGTATCTCTGTACTCTTGAAAACTGGCGCTGCACTGAAGACGCTGCCAGTGTATGTCAGCCTATAACAAAACTCTTCTAACGACTACACGCTGACTAGCAGTTTCAATTGTGGCTATGGTGGAGCGAGAGGAAGCAAGGCTTCTGCTGCCTCTCAATGGACGGAAATATGTAAATTGATTACATTGAATGTCTTGCCAATTCATCCTTACAATGTACCAGCAGTTTCAATCGCTATGCTAGGATGGCACACCACCCGTCGAGTATGGCTCCAACGATCGGTACAGGCGTACTTCGTGCCACGAACTTGCCCTTTCGCGTCGAACAGGGTGGATGAATCAGGTTTAATCACGACGACGACGACGACGACGACGACGACGACGACGACGACGACGACGACGACGACGACGGCGACGACGACGACGACGACGACGACGACGACGACGACGACGACGACGACGACGACGACGACGACGACGACGACGACGACGACGACGACGACGACGACGACGACGACGACGACGACGACGACGACGACGACGACGACGACGACGGCGGCGGCGACGACGACGACGACGACGACGACGACGACGACGACGACGACGACGACGACGACGACGACGACGACGACAGGTTGCGTTGAGCTCACTGTATCTTAGGAAGAGTTCGACGCCACCTATGTTTCCCAAAGCTATAACATCTCGATTTGGCGTCGCGTGGGCAGTCAACTTGCCGAGATGTACCCCTGCACACCGAGATGGCTGACGACAACTTTCCTCTCCTTCTTCCCCATTCTCCAGTGGCTGCCTAAGTACCAGATCCGACGTCACCTTGCAAGCGACATCATCGCTGGACTTACTCTCAGTGTCATTCACATTCCACAGGGTGCGTTTTGTGGACCAAAATCACAACAACACACAGAAAATAACAGGCAGTCAAATTCAGGCATGGCCTGGGCGGCCCTGGCAGAGGTGAAACCGGTCTATGGACTCTATACGTCCTTCCTTCCGCCGCTAATCTACATGTTATTTGGCACATCCCCTCACACTGCAATCGGTGAATGCCCCCAGGCGATTTTGGGAATGTGGTTTTCCAACAAATTACCTATTTCTTTTCAAGGTACCTTCGCCATTGCCAGCCTTTTGGAAGGCACATTTCTGACCCAAAATCGAGCCAATTTTGGAATTCCCGACCCTACAAAGCTTGGTGAACTATTGGAAGAGTCCACGACACCTGAAACATCTGAAGCACAGCTGACGGATATTCAGCTGCTGGCAACGATGACGTTTACAGTGGGATTGGTTCAGGTGTGTTATGCGCAGCTAATGTGATGGCGTTGGATCTGTCACGCCGCTTTGACGCAGGGGAAAGAGCTTTGTTTGATCAGGCGCGCAAGCTTATTTATAAGAAAATAGTTTGTACGCAGCTACTGACAATCTGCAAACGAGTCCAAGCGTGTACATGGCAAGAATTGCATCATATTCAATGGAAGTCTCAACTCGCCATCTGTCAAGTCAGTGATTCTCTGACTTCAGATTCTCATGGCCATATTTCGTCTGGACTTCATCACACGCTTCCTGTCCGACCAAGTCGTCAGAGGTTATCTGACAGCGGCCGCTTTCCACGTGTTCACGTCACAGGTTCCGAAGCTCATTGGCATTCCCAGCGAGCGCTTTTGCGGCCCAATGAAGCTGTACTATGTGAGTATGTGTTTGCTTGATGTTTTGTTACGCGTATGCAATTTCTATAATTTAATATTGTGTTCAGATCTACAGGGGTCACATTTCGAATATGGGAAAGTTTCACTGGTTCACAGCGGGTATTTCCACGGTATCAATCTGCCTACTGGTTATTCTAAAGGACTTTGTCAGTCCAGCGATTAAAAGTAGCGTTTCCACCGTCCCGCTACCGTCAGAACTAATCGTTGTAAGCGAATTTTCGCCGCATATGTACGTAGTTTCGACAATTTAAACATGTAAACTAGTGTATCTCGAAGGATTTTCCAAGGCAGTTTGTTGCAGGTGATACTGACGACAATATTCTCCCATAGTTCTGACTGGGAGGCAAATCGTAACGTCAGCGTCGTCGGCGACATTCCAAGAGGGTGTGAGACAATTGACAATTTGCAAGCACAAAATCACAATTGCATCACAACACAATCCACTCTCTGTTTCAGAATAGAATTCGGCATGCCCCAGTTTTACCTGGTGCCCAGACTATTTCCGTTCTCAGCCATTATCGCTCTTGTTATCTACATAACTACGATATCGCTCGCCGCCCACTTCGCTCGTGAGCACCACTACAAGATCGACATGAGACAGGTGCAAAACTATAGTTTGTGTCAAAATTGTGAGTATAACTGCTCAAAATTCGTTCGCAAGTAGGAACTCTATGCTCTTGGAATGACGGAATGCGTCAGTTCGTTCTTCAATTGTCTACCGAGCGCCACATCAATGGCAAGGGGCGCCGTTTACGAAGCGGCAGGCGTCAAAACGCTGGTAAGAAGCGCTTAATTAAATAGCACAGCAAAATTACTTATTATGACTTGGTCCCCAGTTTGACCACAGCCAGTTAGTATTTCAGCACATGATATCTGTAATTCAAAAGCTAGCCTTATGTGATTTACTGTTAGGACAAACCACACTGTTAGGATATCCACTATTAGGACAAACTAAACAAATTACAGCAAACTCCACTAAACCAACCACGAGTAAATGAATTTGAATGAATTAAGTTAACCAATTAATCTTAAGCTGTTAAAATTGTGCTACGCAGGCTGAATTATATTGGCTAGAGCACATACGTGTAACCGGGGGGGGGGGGGGGGGCATGGGGGGCCCCCCCCCTAGCCGAAAGTGTACCCCCCCATACCCCCCGGTACCCCCCTCCCGCCTTCCCCAAAAGACCCCCCCCCCTAGAATTTCAAAAATTTTCGCCTGCGGCGCTTAAAAATGGCAAAAATTTCGCCTGCGGCGCTTGAAAATAGCAAAATTTTCGCCTGCGGCGCTATATTTTGGACGTTTTTGACCAAAATTAAGCGATTTTTGGCACTTTTTGGCCTATTTTTGCAAAATTTTCCTATTTTTTGGTACCTTTTTGGCAAAAATTTTAGGTCATTTGACCCCCCCTCCAGGGGCCTCAGACCCCCCCCCCCCCCCCTGAGGGGTCCTATACCCCCCCCCCCCCCCCCCCCCCCCTGGCCGGTTGGCGCTTACACGTATGCTAGAGCAGAAATAATTTAAATTTGCTATTTAAATTAAAAAATTTTACACTGAACAAAAGTAGTTAAGCCAATCTAAATTAATTTGAATAGAACCAATTCTTTAAACTTTTGATAAAACTAGTCCAACATAATTTCACAAATTGTAATTGGATAGTGTGTAGTTTATATTAATTAATACGTCAGTGGCGAACTGACTTTTATTCAAAATTTATTCTAAATAAATTGATTAAATTGCATCCACTCCAGCTGGCCAGCGTCTTTTCCAGCGGCGTACTTCTATTAGTGCTGATGTTCATTGGCCCACTGTTCTACAGCCTTCCCTACTGCGTGTTGGCGGCAATCATCGTCGTCGCGCTGAAAAGACTTCTGATGCAAATCACCGACCTCCGCCGATTGTGGCCCATCGCCAAAGTCGACTTTGTGAGTGCAGCTTGAATTTAGATCCGATTGCAAGTGTGACCATTCAAACAGTTGCTTCGATGCTGTAAGCGGTTTCGATGCCAAAAATAATCCCTAATACCCTAACAGTTACAGGGAAGGAGTAAGTACATAAATAAAGCACCAAGAAATTATTCGCCCATGCCAGTGCAACGGCAAGTTTCGTAAGATAACGTCTGTCGTTTGTAACTCCTCTTAGAGCTTTTGAAGCCACAGTCATGTTTAAGATCGTAAGAACCGGCATAAAACCTTCAATGATGCTTGACTCTACTGTAGTTCCCGACATAATTATGCATCAATCGTTAGCATTTTCGATTTGGACGGAGAGTTATGAGAGGCAGAGAATGCTTTACTGGGGTCTAAATTTTAGCTAACTTTCTACATCTCCATTTAATTGTTATACGGCAAAGTATGTACTGTATCAGAAATGG
Source organism: Linhomoeus sp. GSCO2_2 (assembly GCA_030248115.1). Classification (NCBI taxonomy): domain Eukaryota; kingdom Metazoa; phylum Nematoda; class Chromadorea; order Monhysterida; family Linhomoeidae; genus Linhomoeus; species Linhomoeus sp. GSCO2_2. Next base: position 1,113 of record JASAMZ010005540.1, on the reverse strand, counting down.
CCGATGTTCAATTGTTATTCAGTGCATCTGGATGGCTTCCTTCTTGTCCACTCTAGCACTGGACGTGGATTACGGTCTGGCCGCTTCCCTCACCTTCGCCTTGGTTACTGTAGCCTTGAGGGCGGTTTGGTATGTGCGTGGTGGTGGCATTTGGTCAGTCAGTCTGTGTTGGTGTTTTGTTGAAACTGTAGCTGATGATATGTCATCTTTTAATGTGTTGAATACACCATCCAGGCCGACCACAAGCGTCCTGGCCAGGCTGGAGCTTCCGCAGAATTCGCCAATAGACCGCTTCTCAAAAGTGCGTACCTACAATGCTGACTACATGCCATACGTACGTATCTGAACGTTGTAAACAACGAACTCTGTTCAGGTCCGCGTCTGCAGCGACGTCGGGATTTTCCAGTTTCAGCAGTCACTGCTGTTTGTCAACGCGCAGAGCTTTCGAGATAGTCTACAGGGAGCGTTTGGAATTGAGTTGGAAACGCTGGAGAGGCACCAACTGAGCAAGGTGTAGCAGATACGTATGTCAGTGCAGTCGATATTTGATTGTACCGTACGTACAGTCTGCCATTCGTTGCGGACCTTTGTCGCCATGCCTACTATTTGAGGCTTGAGCTCAACCATACCTGTAGATTGCAGGGCAACTGTAAAACCAGGCGCAAGAGTTCTCCACGCACCGTGGTACTGGATATGTCTGTCGTGCCGCAGATCGACCGAACTGGAGAACGCATTCTCAAGCAGGCACGATTTTTTGCACGCAGATTTAGCAAAGCGCAGTGTAATTCTCTTATTGGGTAGATATAATACAGACGCTGTAAATTGCAGACCATCTTGGAGCTGGCCCGAGGCGGAATCACTACTCTGCTGGCCAGTCTGCATAGTGAGCGCAGTGCATAGCAATCTGAAATCTAAAACATTCATCTTACAAACGTGTCGCCATTCAGCCAACGTGAAGCGTCAGTTGGAGGAGAGTGACTTCTATTGTCACGAGATGCCGTTCAGTCATCAATTCCCCACTCTGAGCGACGCAGTGCGATACGCACGAAGCACTATCGACGAAGAACGATCACTGAGCTGTGAAACCGTTCACTAGGCAGTGAAACTTATATA
>JASAMZ010005539.1:0-17851 GCA_030248115.1 Linhomoeus sp. GSCO2_2 | reverse complement strand
ATGCGGGCAGATTTTCCGGTTGCAAGATCTGTACTGTTGCAAGATTTGTCCTGTTGCAAAATCTGTCCTGTTGCAAAGGTCTGTCCTGTTGCTAGCCAACGGCGCTGGTCGCCTCGTGCGACGATCCTGTTGCAGAAAGTCTGTCCTGTTGCAAGCTAATGGCGCTGACTGCCTCACGAACGCGCCGTACAAAGCGGCGCGCAAAACAAATGCTAGAGAGCGGGCTGATTGTCCTGTTGCAAGCGAAATAGTCGCTGAAGCGGCTAGAATTGCCTGCGCGAGCATTGTCGTACTGTTCGGCTCTGTTGCAATTGCACATTGCAAGGTTCTGTGCTGTACCGCGCACTGCCGCACTGTTCGCTTTTGCAAGGCTCTGCTACCGTGCATTGCCGTACTGTTCAGGCAAAGCCTGCGTTGAAGGCAGGCAGCAACAGGCGACGCTGGGCGTGCAGCGATTGATTTTCTGCGGTCGATCGATCGAAGCGAGCGAGCTTCTCTGCGGGACGCCGCTGGCGTCCTGCTGGCTTCCTATCGCGTGCGTGCTGAAGCGTCGCGTGGCGAAGTGCTAGCGAGGCAAGCGCATGCTAAAGCGCCGCGTGGCGAAGTGCTAGGAAGGCAAGCGTAGTCAGACGGACGGACGGACAAAACACCTAGCTGGCATAGTAATGTAGACTAGAGCCTTTAGCCCATAGGAGAATCTCTATGGTCAATAGCCCATGGGTAATCAGCCTGTAGGACACTTGAGATAGCCCTCAAGTCATTTTACAATGTGCTCCTGCCAGTGCCTACATTTACTACTGCACCAGCTCCCATGCCTGTAAATACACAATAGACACTTGGCTTTAGCCCATAGGTAATTGGGTTTAGCCCGTAGGACAGTTCAGAAAGATCTCAAGTCATTCGACCATGCGCCCCTGCCACTGCCTACGTTTAGGCTCGCACCAGCTCCAGTGCCTGTAAATACACAGTAGACGCTTGGCTTTAGCCTATAAACATTTGGGTTTAGTCCATAGGACATTCCAGATAGATCTCAAGTCATTCGACCCTGTGCCCCTGCCAGTGCCCACATTTAGGCTCGCACCAGCTCCCGTGCCTGTAAATACACAATAGACACTTGGGGTTAGCCCGTAGACAGTTGAGTTTAGCCCGCAGGACATTTCAGATAGATCTAAAGTCGTTTGACGTTGATCCAGAATAGTTTGATGCTGTGCCCCTGCCAGTGCATGCAGTGCCTGCGAATACACTTTGGAGTCTCACAGCGACAACTCCATAGTGAATGGTGACACTCTAAAGTGCTATTGGCGCGAAATCAAATGTCAGTCACGCGAAATCAAACATCAGTCACAGTGTGTGGTGCCTTCTGTGCTCAGAATGTACTGGCGCAGTCGATATTTTCGAAATATTTTGGAATTTAGACATCGACCAAAGTCCACAAACCTTCATGCAAAACTACAGCCTATGACGGTCAGTTTAAGCCATAGATCATCGCGAACCGACAACTGTGTCTAGAGATATGGCGCTCGCAGAGCCACAAACAGACGGACAGACTCTAGGCCGCTTAGTAATAAGGACTAGAGCCTTTAGCCTGTAGGAGAATCTCTATGGTCAATCGTGTTGGGTTCAACCCATAGACAACTTAGTTTAGCCCATAGAACATTTCAGATAGATCTCAAGCCATTTGACACTGTGCCCCTGCCAGTGCCTTCATTTCGGCTCTCGCCAGCTCCCGTGCCTGTAAATACACAATAGACACTTGGGTTTAGCCTGTAGACTATTGGGTTTAGCCCATAGAACATTTCATATCAATCTCAAGCCATTTGACACTGTACCCTTGCCAGTGCCTACATTTAGGTATCAATCTCAAGCCATTTGACATTGTGCCCTTGCCAGTGCCTACATTTTGGCTCGCACCAGCTCCCATGCCTGCAAATACACAATAGACACTTGGCTTTAGCCCGTAGACATTTGGATTTAGCCCGTAGGAGATTTCAGATAGATCGAAAGACATTTGACATTGATCCAAAGCAGTTTGATGCTGCGCCCCTGCCAGTGCACACAGTGCCTGCTAATAAACTTTTGGAGTCTCACAACGACAACTCTGTCATGAATGGTGACACTGCAAAGTGCGTTTGGCGCGAAATCAAACGTTAATCACTGCATGTGGTGCCTTCTGTGCTCAGAATGTACTGGCGCAGTCGATATTTGCGAAATATCTTGGAATTTAGAGATTGATCTAAGTCAACAAACCTTCATGCACAACTACAGGCCAGGACGGTCAGTTTAAGCTATAGATCATCGCGAACCGACAACTGTAGCGAGCGCTAGAGCGCTCACAGAGCCACAGACACACGGACAGAGTTAGGCGCCTTAGTAATATAGACTAGTGCCTTTAGCCCATAGGTGATACTGTATATCTATAGCTGAATACCTATGGAAACAGAGCCATTTGTATCGACCCATGGAAATCAGCCATTGCTCACAACATGTACTGGCCTATGGTTCACAGCCAATGCTCACAACAGCCCATAGGAGAATCTGATAGATCTAAAGTCATTTGACACCACGCCTCTATCAGTGCTTGCTTTTAAAGTTGCACCAGCTCCCATGTCTCAGAATACACTGAAGTAACACATGGAAGCTTGCATTTAGCCCATAGGAGAATTCAGATAGATCTAATGTCTTCTGACACTGTACCAGTGCCTGCATTTACCATTGCGCCCACTCCCGTGCCTTTGATTACACTGAACTTTGCATATAAGTGTTTGTGTTTACCCTGTGCCCCTGCCAGTGCCTACATTTAGGATCGCACCAGCCCCTGTGCCTGTAAATACACAACAGACATTTGGGTTTAGCCTGCAGACAATTGGGTTTAGCCCATAGGACATTTCAGATAGATCTCAAGTCGTTTGACACTGTGCCTCTGCCAGTGCCTACATTTAGGCTCGCAGCAGCTCCCGTGCCTGCAAATACACAATAGACCCTTGGCTTTAGCCCATAGCCATTTGGGCTTAGTCAATAGGACATTTCAGATAGATCTCAAGTCAGTTGACACTGTGCCCCTGCCAGTGCCTACATTTATGCTTGCGACAGCTCCTGTGCCTGTGAATACACAATAGACTCTGGGGTTTAGTCCGTAGACATTTGTGTTTAGCCCGTAGGAGATTTCAGATAGATCTAAAGACATTTGACATAGATCCAAAGCAGTTTGATGCTGTGCCCCTGCCAGTGCATGCAGTGCCTGCGAATACACTTTGGAGTCTCACAACGACAACTCTGTCATGAATGGTGACACTGTATAGCGCTTTTGGTGCGAAATCAAGTGTCAATCACAGAGTGTGGTGCCTTTTGCAGTCAGAATGTACTGGTGCAGTCGATATTTGTGAAATATTGTGGAATTTAGTCATCAGTCAAAGTTCTAAAATAGGAGGTGCAAAACTACATGTTATGACGGTCAGCTTGATGTTTGGATCATCGCGATCCGCCAACTGTAGCGAGCGCTAGAGCGTTCACAGACAAACAGACAAACAGACAGACGGACAGAGTTTTGCCGCTTAGTATATAGGACTAGAGCCTTTAGCCCGTAGGAGAATCTCTATGGTCAATAGTCCATGTGTAATCAGCCTGTAGGACATTTGAGATAGCCCTCAAGTCATTTGACAATGTGCCCCTGCCAGTGCCTACATTTACTAATGCACCAGCACCCATGCCTGTAAATACACAAACTCAAGTCATTCGACCCTGCGCCCCTGCCACTGCCTACGTTTAGGCTCGCACCAGCTCCAGTGCCTGTAAATACACAGTAGATGCTTGGGTTTAGCCTATAAACATTTGGGTTTAGTCCATAGGACATTTCAGATATATCTCAAGTCATTCGACCCTGTGCCCCTGCCAGTGCCCACATTTAGGCTCGCACCAGCTCCCGTGCCTGTAAATATACAATAGACACTTGGGTTTAGCCCGTAGACAGTTGGGTTTAGCCCGCAGGACATTTCAGATAGATCTACAGTCGTTTGACGTAGATCCAGAATAGTTTGATGCTGTGTCCCTGCCAGTGCATGCAGTGCCTGCGAATACACTTTGGAGTTTCACAGCGACAACTCCATAGTGAATGGTGACACTCTAAAGTGTTTTCGGCGCGAAATCAAACGTCAGTCACGCGAAATCAAACGTCAGTCACAGCGTGTGGTGCCTTCTGTGCTCAGAATGTACTGGCGCAGTCGATATTTTCGAAATATTTTGGAATTTAGACATCGACTTAAGTCAACAAACCTTCATGCACAACTACATGCTATGACGGTCAGTTTAAGCCATAGATCATCGCGATCCGTCAACTGTGTCTAGAGTTATGGCGCACACAGATCCACAAACAAACAAACAAACACACGGACACAGTTAGGCGCCTTAGTAATATGGACTAGAGCCTTTAGCCCGTAGGAGAATCTCTATGGTCAATAGCATATGGGTAATCTGCAGAGCATGAAGGAGATAACGCAATCATCGAATTCAGTGCACTGTAGGACAGTACAGTTAGATCTCAAGTCATTAGACCCTGCCATTGTCAGTGCCTATGTTTAGAATCTCTCCAGCTCCCGTGCCTGTAAATACACAATAGATGCTTGGTTTTAGCCTGTAGACAATTGGGTTTAGCCCATAGGGCATTTCAGATAGATCTGAAACCATTCGACCCTGTGCCCCTGCCAGTGCCTACGTTTAGAATCGCGCCAGCTCATGTGCCTGTAAATACACAGTAGACTCTTGGGGTTAGCCCGTAGACTCTTGGGGTTAGCCCGTAGACATTTTGGTTTAGCCAATAGGGAATTTCAGACAGATCTCAAGCCATTTGACACTGTGCCCCTGCCAGTGCCTGTATTCATGCTCGCACCAGCTCCCGTGCCTGTAAATACACGATAGATACTTGGGTTTAGCCCGTGGACATTTGGGCTTAGCCTGTAGGAGATTTCAGATAGATCTAAAGACATTTGACATAGATCCAAAGCAGTTTGATGCTGTGCCCCTGCCAGTGCAGGCAGTGCCTGCGAAAACACTTTGGAGTCTCAAAACGATAACTCTGTCATGAGTGGTGACACTGTATAGCGCTTTTGCCGTGAAATCAAACGTCAATCACAGCGTGTGGTGCCTTCTGTGCTCAGAATGTACTGGTGCAGTCGATATTTTCGAAATAATGTGGAATTTAGTCATCAGCCAAAGTTGTAAAAGCAAAGATGCAAAACCGCGTGCTCTGACGGTCAGTTTAAGCTATAGATCATCGCGAACCGACAACTGTGTCTAGAGCTAGAGCGTTTACAGACTGACAAACAGACGGACAGACTTAGGCCGCTTAGTAATTAGGACTAGAGTGCATAGCCCGTAGGAGAATCTCTATGGTCAATAGTCCATAGGTAATCTGTAGAGCATGAAGGAGATAATGCAATCATTGAATTCAGTGCACCGCATGACATTACAGTTAGATCTCAAGTCGTTTGACACTGTGCCCCTGCCAGGGCCTACATTTAGGATCACACTGGCTCCCATGCCTGTAAATACACAATAGACATTTGGGTTTAGCCAATAGACAATTGGGTTCAGCCCGTAGGACATTTCAGATAGATCTCAAGTCATTCGACCCTGTGCCCCTGCCAGTGCCTATGCTTAGGATCATGCCAACTCCTGTGCCTGTAAATACACAATAGACATTTGGGTTTAGTCAATAGACAATTGGGTTTAGCCCGTAGGACATTTCAGATAGATCTCAAGTCATTCGACCTTGTGCCCCTGCCAGTGCCTACATTTAGGAACGCACCAGCTCCCGTGCCTGCAGATACACAATAGATGCTTGGGTTTAGCCTGTAGACATTTGGGTTTAGCCCGTAGAAGATTTCAGATAGATCTAAAGACATTTGACATAGATCCAAAGCAGTTTGATGCTGTGCCCCTGCCAGTGCATGCAGTGCCTGCGAATACACTTTGGAGTCTCACAACGACAACTCTGTCATGAATGGTGACACTGTAAAGCACTTTGTCGCGAAATCAAATGCCAATTACATCGTGTGGTACCTTCTATGGTCAGAATGTACTGGCGCAGTCGATATTTTCGAAATAATTTGGAATTTGGTCATTGGTCAAAGTTCTAAAAGCAAACATGCAAAACCGCGTGTTCTGACGGTCAGTTTAAGCCATAGATCATCGCGATCCGTCAACTGTAGCGAGCGCTAGAGCATTTACAGACAAACAGACAGACAGACGGACAGACTCTTGCCGCTTAGTAATAAGGATATTGCCCGAGTTGTGAACACAATTCTCCACCAAAGGTAACACCCCCTGAGATAGGCAGCGACCAGCACAGGCTCTAATTGAACACGTGACACATACAGTATCACAACAGCTTACGCACCATCAGAATCTTTGTTTCCCAGGATATTCTACGCTTCTGCGATTTGACACGCTTTCAGCGTTGTTGTGTCTTTGAATTTGTACTCAGATTGTACTTGTGCACGCTTGTACTTAGATTGTCGCTCTTTTATCGTGTTTTGTCACGATGAATGAGACCTCCAGTTACGCCTCCATAGACAGAAGCTATTTGATGGTGGATGGGTCATTGGCGATTCCAGGATTTCTCATTGGCGTCGCGAATATGGCAATAATCGTCGTGGTTTGGAAACACGACAAGTTGCACTCGAAAAGATGGGCTATTCTGGCGACGTTGGCTGCTGTGGATGCGTTCGTGGGGCTTGGGTGCGTTGTGCCACCCCTCATCCGTGAAAATCTACACAAAATACACACTAGAATTTTGAACAAGCTACTTGCAGCTTCGCCGTGCGTTTCGTCATAAGGTCCCTGATGATTTGGGTCCTGCCTCCAGATTCCTGGCAAAGGAAGGTCGCTTGTATGGCCAGCTTCACTAGTGTCGTTCTGACTTTTCGTCTGGTCTCTTCGCTGTGCGTTCTGGTGGCGGCGGACCGATTTCTGGCCACTAGCGCTCCACTTTTCTACTTTGCGCAACTGGGCAAGCGCTACGCTATGGCGGGGGTGGGTCTGGCTTTAATCGACGGGGCTGCGACTTTTGCGGTACTATTCGCTTGGAACGGGCCTTTCCGTCAGGCGACGCTGGTTGGATCAACATTTTGGTCCTTGGACGTGCGCAATGCTACCGTAGTCAGAGTCCCAAAGCAGCATAGACCACTGCAAAACTCCTAAGCTCTAATAACGAGAACCACAAAACGTCTCACGATTTCAGTCGAGAAAAGGCTACGCCTGACACGCATTACTAATCTATCGTGTTCTATTCTCACGCCACTAGTGTAAGCCTACGTTGAGGCGATCGCGTACGTGTTATGCGTGACATTTGTTGAAGCTGTAGCACAATCCACACTACTCGTGAGTCTTGCGAGTCACCATTGCAGTCTGTGTGCACCGCAGCGCCTCAAGTGGAGCCCCAAGAGTTCTACGACGTTCTAATCGCCAAAAGCTTCGGTACTAACTTGTTAGTGGTCGTTATTTACGTGGCGCAGCTAACTTTGCTGGAGTTAAAGCTAGCCCTGGCCAGAAGCAGGGGACAGAGCGTGGCTGCAGCCAGGCAGACGCTTCAGGTGGTCTGTTTTATAGTTTCGATATTCAAAATTGCCTGCTACAGTATCCGAACGCCTCTCTAGGCACGCGTCAGTCGGACCATTGGTTTGGTATTGGTCGTCTACATTCTGACAGCCTTTGCGCGTATGATAGTCATCGTTGTGGGCCTGAACGTCACCTCCATGGCCAACATGAGGGAAGTGACGCCTTTTCTGGAGGGATTCTCTGGTGGGTTTGTCGGTTTGACTAATGAATGAGGGCCACGTCTTGGAATACGGTAGCATAACCGCATCATAACGGGGGTTCAAAATGGTTCCCGCCCAACTCTGTAAACTGCAGATAGGCAAACACCCTTAAACTTAAGCCTAGACTAAGTCTAAGCCATACGTGTAGCCGTCAACCGGGGAGGGGGGGGGGGGGGGGGGGGGGGTATAGGACCCCTCAGGGGGGAGTGGAGTCTGAGGCCCCTGGAGGGGGGGTCAAATGACCTAAAAATTTTGCCAAAAAAGTACCAAAAAATAAGAAAATTTTGCAAAAATAGGTCAAAAAGTGCCAAAAATCGCTTAATTTTGGTCAAAAACGTCCAAAATATAGCGCCGCAGGCAAAAATTTTGCTATTTTCAAGCGCCGCAGGCGAAATTTTTGCCATTTTTCGCCGCGCCTCAGCGCGGCGAGGTGTATATATACGAATGACAATGTCTGTCTGTCTGTGTGTCCGTCCGTCCGTGGCACCGAAGTAAGATATGTGACATATGTGGTCAAGTAGAGTCAAGGTCACTGAGTACGGATCCGATGTCCGTTTCTGTTGCTAATTTCGCATTTTCGAGATATTCACAATTAAAATTCAAAAATGTCGAAAATCGACCTTTTCACCTGATGAGCTAACCGCGAAATTTCTTCAGAAATGGAAAGAGCACGGACCGCTGATAATTTGTAACCCAAAAAAAAATTTTTTGTCATTGTGGAATTTGATAGAAATACGCAATTGTTTGTCGAAATTTCATAAATTGACAAAAATAGAACGTCATTTATTGACGAATGTGAATGCAGAAACTGAAACGTCGTGAGCCAATAAGAATTTGTGACATAGTTTTTCAGTTTTGAAAAATTGCAATTTGGAGATATTTACAATTAAAATATGAAAATGTCGAAAATCGTCTTTTTCGCCTGATGAGCTAGCGGCGAAATTTCTTCAGAAGTGGAAAGAGCATAGGACGTGGACAATGTGTAACACAAACGAATTTCTTTTCAAATGTGGAATTTCATAGAAATACGCAATTATTTGTCAAAATTTCATAAATTGACAAAAATAGAACGTCATTTATTGACGAATGTGAATGCAGAAATTGAAAGGCCGTAAGCCAATAAGCAGTTGTGACGTGGTTCTACAGTTTTGAAATATTGCAATTTAGAGATATTTACAATTAAAATGCAAAAATGCCGCAAATCGAAATGGAAAGAGCATAGACCGCAGATAATTTGTAACACAAACCAAATTGTTTGAAATTGTGGAATTGTATAGAAATACGCCACAATTTGCCAAAATTCTAAAAATTGACAAAAGCGTCATAACGCGAAATACGCAACCAAACGAAATTCCTGGTAGAGAACGACTGCACCAAACAGTTGGCAAGTTTTTTGTTCGATGTGCCGTATTTCCACAGGTATAAAACTTCAGATCAACGGCGTCGGCGTCGTATCATGCCGATACCATATAGCGAACGCGGCGATATCACTGAGCTTTAGATCAGTTGTACAGACAACCGTATCGTGGCAATAGCTGCATTTTAATAGTGGTACACGTTTTCAAGATACCTTCTCTAGATACGGCTAATTATGCGAATGAAACTCACTATATTCTTCACCAAGATTTGACAGACACAAAGTACAGGTTGAACTTTTTACACACACAGCTTGTTTAAGCGCCGCAGGCGAAAATTTTTAAAATTCTAGGGGGGGGGTCTTTTGGGGAAGGCGGGGTACCTGGGTGGTATGGGGGGGTACACCTCCGGCTGGGGGGGGGGGGGGCTTACCCCCCCCCCCCCCCCCCCCCCGGCTACACGTATGGTCTAAGCCTCATGATTAAGTCTATGCCTAAGCATGAGCCCAAGCCTAAGCAAATATTAAGCCTACGCTTAGGTTATGTTCAGAAATCGAAGAAATCTTGTGGGTTGCTCTGTATGAATTAGAACATAAGGGGGCCCATCTACATACCGGATTTTTCCGCTTATAAGTCCATGGGCTAATACGTGGTTTTCACACCTTCGCCAGAGTAAAACTAGCGACACATATAAGCCCAGGGCTAATAGGTGGCAGTCGACTTTCAGGGTGGTTACTCTCAGTCCTATGAGAACAACTAATTAGAATGAATTATGCAGTTTAATTGGACTGTTTATGTCATAATCGTTATAGCGAGTAGCCAAACCAACCTGCTAATTGGCAGTTCCACTGCCATTTGTAGTTCATTCCTCACTATTTAAACGCCAATTGGCAGTACAATTAGGCAAATATTGGCAACGCTCATGACAAAGTCTGGACACCACGTATAGGCCCATGGGCTTATAAGTGGCAGTCAAAACAACGTATAAGCCCATGGGCTTATAAGTGGATGGGCTTCTAAGCGGAAAAATCCGGTACATACCTGACGGAGTGTGACACAGGCCAAACATACTAATCTATCTACCCAATCCACGCAAGTTCCAGCATACTGTAACCCATTTCTTCAGCCATCAACAGCGGCTCGAATTTCCTGATTTTCTGGTCGACGAGCGGCGATTTTCGCAAGGGTGTCAACAAGTACATTCTGCACAAGGGTCCCACCCAGACGCCCGTTGTGGCTGTGGCCGCTACTGCTAGGCGTCACTGAGAAAATTACGCGCTTCGACCAAAGTGAATTCTGTGTTAACGCTGTGTTTGAAAATCTTTCCAAATTACGATGCTATAATCACATATCAGAAGAGAATTCAATGCTTCAGACGGTTTCGGCACCAACTTTGCGAGAAATCGTATATAGCCGACCAGTGGCGGATCCAGGATTTCGGAATAGGGGGGGGGGCAGAATCTTTTCGGCCACAGGGGGGACCAAGGTGCTATAAAAGTACATACATCCAAAAATTTGCGCCGCAGGCAAAATTTTCGGCAATATTTACGTTCAGAACTGCAAAATTACGTAAAAAGAGCGCCGCAGGCGAAAATTTCAGCCGATTATGCATTTTCTGTTACAAAATTGCCTTACAGCGCCGCAGGCGAAAATTTTGCCGATTTCGGCCTATTCTGTTACAGAAATGCTTTAAAAAGGCGAAAATTTTTTGCTCTGAACATGCTACCGCGCAAAATTTGTTTTCTTGGGAGGGGGCATGGGCGGGTTTGGCCGAATGGGGGGGGGGGGGGGGGCGGACAACCGCCCCCCCCCCCCCCAGATCCGCTACTGCCTATGCCGATTACGCTCAATGCGTGTGCGTGACAGTGTCTTGTGAGACGGACAGGCAGACAGACAGACAATGTGACGCTTTGCTTTGTGTGCCGTGTGATTGCGTTCGCCCGGATTATGTTAATCAGTACAATTCTTTATGTATTATGGATGAACAACAAGCTTAGAGTAAAAACTGGGTACCCGATGATGGTTGATTGGCATTTGCAAGTGTGTTGTGCATTTGAGGAGTATATTCAATAGTGTGTCAGAATACAAAGTTGAGCATTTCTTCGGAGAGTTTCGCCGCAGTTACCTCGAGTTTCCAAAGGTAGTTTGTGCCATTCTTGGGCAATCGTTGCCTATAAGGCGTATTGGTGGGTACTGACCCATAAATGGATCAGGAATGTTCGCCGCAGGTTCACTTTGGAATGAAGAGGGTCTAAATGGGACGACGCCCTTTTCTTTTGGGTCACAAATGCGGGCGGCTACGATACCGTTGCTGTAGATTGCAGAACCCCACAGTAATTGCCGCGTTTCGTGTTCGATAGAATAGGTGGCAAAACATACGTTGCACGACACATCCATGGAAAAATATTGCTTAGTTATAGCCATTTGAAAATGCCGAAATCTGCCATATTTGACAAAACCCTTGAAAATATCACTAATTTCTTGAATTCTAAAATCTGAAACTGTTTCATAATTACTTGACATACTACGCCCGGTACATCCACGCAAAGATATTTTGAAATTTAAGTTGTTTGAAATTGTCAAAATTTGGCAATTTTGAGAAAAACCTTGAAAACATCCCTAAATTCGTTAACTATAAAATATAGAACTATTTGCTAAATAGTTGGCAGACGATGCCCGACACAACCATGCAAAGACATTCTGAAATTTAAGCTATTTGAAATTGTCTAAATTAGGGAATTTTAACAATACCCTTGAAAATATACGTAAATTCGTTAATTATAAAATCCGAAACTATTTGTTAAATACATGGCAGACTATGCTCGATACTTCCGTGCAAAGAATCTTTGAAATTTAAGCCGTTTGAAATTGTCGAAATTTGGGGATTTTGACAAAAACCTTAAAAATATCCTAAATTTCATTAATTATAATCTCTGAAACTATTGCTTAATACTTGGCAGACTATGCTCGACACATCCGTGCAAAGAAGTTTTGAAATTTAAGCTGTTTGAAATTGCCAAAATTTGGGAAATTTTAAAATACCCTTGAAAATATCCCTAATTTCGTTAATTATAAAATCTGAAACTTTTTGATAAATACTTGGTAGACTATGCTCGACACATCCGTGAAAAGAAATTTTGAAATTTAAGCTGTTTGAAATTGTCGAAATTTGGGGATTTTAACAAAATCCTTAAAAATATCCTACATTTTATTAATTATATTCGCTGAAACTATTTGCTAAATACTTGGCAGACTATGCTCGATACATCGGTGCAAAGAAGTTTTGAAATATAAGCTGTTTGAATTGTTCGAAATTTGGGAATTTTGACAAAAACCTTGAAAATATCCCTAATTTGGTGAATTCCAAAATCCGAAACTATGTCACAAATTCATCGCGTCTGATGCCCTCTCCATTTCAGCAAAAACTTTGCCGATACGACTTGTTAATAAAAGTGTCATTTTTGACATTTTCATATTTTAATTGTAAATATCTAGAAATTGCGAAATTAGCAACAGAAACGGACAACGGCGCGTTACTCAGCGCATTCGACTCCATCGGGTGGCACTAACCGTCATGTCTAGTTGTTCCGGACACACACACGGACACACACACGGACACACACACGGACACACAAACAGACAATAGCGTCCGTATATATGTTGCACCCACTTTCCGCAATCCAGCCAGATTGCGCAATCTGGAGGGTTTCCCTCCAGACTACGCAATATGGCGCGTTCTGGAGGGCGGCCCCTCCAAACCGCGCAATCTCTGGTCGGCGGGGCACAGCAGGCCTGAGCAGGAGGTGAATTTGACGGAGGAGTGTTCATCCCACTTACAGTTGGCACTAAAACTCTGTCGACGTCGCGCCTGGCGGGTCGAAAACTGAGGCTTAGCGCGACCACCAACTTCAGGGCGCGCTCCGCGCGCCCTGAAGTCGGTCACCGGTCGCGTTAAGCCTAAGCTTCGACCCGCCAGACTGCGACGCCGACTAGACTCTTGTGATCCGTCTCTGGGCGCAGGGCGAGCCTAAGCATAGCCTGATATGGTAGGAAACAACTTCCTGGTAAAAGAATTAAACGTAAAAGTTAAAGAATTCAACTTTCTAGCAGCTGATTGCACGTTCTGGAGGGGCTGCCCTCCAGAACGCGCCATATTGCGCAGGTTGGAGGGGCGCCCCTCCAAATCGTGCAATATTGCACATTCTGGAGGATTGCGCCGTCCGGATGCGACATAATATACTCGCCGCCCTGGGGGGGCGGCGAAAAAATCAAACATCCTCCAATGCTGTATGTTATGTCAGACCCGCGTGTGCGTTGCGCCTGGGTAAGAACCTTCGTGCGTGTGAGCAGAGCGTGCTGAAGTAGCTCAGAGGCTGAGAAGTCATCTGAAATACACAGCCTGTTCATCATCAGTCTTCAGAAAGACGAACAAATTCACCTGTCCTCACCCCCCACTAGGGAGGAACTTTCCTGAGATAGAAGTGCTACTTCAACAAGCTTAGAGTAAAAACTGGGTACCCGATGATGGTTGATTGGCATTGCATAGTGTTTCGTGCATTTGAGGAGTATATTCCATAGTGTGTCAGAATAGAAAGTTGAGCATTTCTTCGGGGAGTTTCGCCGCGGTTACCTCGAGTTTCCAAATAAAGATTGTGCCATATCTGGGCATTCGATGCCGATATGGTGCATTGGTGGGTACTGATCCATAAATGGATCAGGAATGTTCGCCGCAGGTTCACTTTGGAATGAAGAGGGTCTAAATGGGACGACGCCATTTTCTTTTGGGTCACAAATGCGGACGGGTACGGTACCGTTGCTGTAGATTGCAGAACCGCACAGTGAACGCAATTGCCACATTCAGTTTTAGATACAATAGGTGGCAAAAAACAAATGTTGCCGGAGCCGGACACGTCCATGGAAAAACCTTGCTAAATACAAGCCATTTGAAAATGTCGAAATTTGCCATATTAGACAAAACCTTAAAAATATCCCTAATTTCTTGAATTCCAAAATCTGAAACTACTTGCTAAATACTTGGCAGACTGTGCTCGATACATCCGTGCAAAAAAGTTTTGAAATTTAAGCTGTTTGAAATTGTCGAAATTTGGGAATTTCGATAATACCCTTAAATATATCCCTAATTTCGTTAATTATAAAATCAAAAACTATTTGCTAAATACTTGACACACTATGCCCAATACATCAACGCAAAGATATTTCCAAATTTAAGTTGTTTGAAATTGTCGAAATTTGAGAATTTTGACAAAACCCTTGAAAATATCCCTAATTTCGTTAATTATAAAATTTGAAACTATTTGGTAAATACTTGGCAGACTATGCTCGATACATCGGCGCAAAGAAGTTTTAAAATTTAAGCTGTTTGAAATTGCCGAAATTTGGGAATTTTCTAAATACCCTTGAAAATATGCCTAATTTCGTTAATTATAAAACCTGAAACTATTTGATAAATACTTGGTAGACTATGCTCGACACATCCGTAAAAAGAAAATTTGAAATTTAAGCTCTTTGAAATTGTCGAAATTTGTTAATTTTGACAAAAACGTTGAAAATATCCTAAATTTCGTTAATTATAATTGCTGAAACTATTTGCTAAATACTTGGCAAACTATGCTCGATACATCGGTGCAAAGAAGTTTTGAAATATAAGCTGTTTGAATTGTTCGAAATTTGGGAATTTTGACAAAAACCATGAAAATATCCCTAATTTGGTGAATTCCAAAATGCGAAGCTATGTCACAAATTCATCGCGTCTTACGCCCTTTCCATTTCAGCAAAAACTTTGCCGATACGACTTGTAAATAGAAGTGTCATTTTTGACATTTTCATACTTTAATTGTAAATATCTCGAAATAGCGAAATTAGCAACAGAAACGGACAACGCCACGTTACTCAGCGCATTCGACTCCATCGGGTGGCACCAACCGTCATGTCTAGTTGTTCCGGACAGACACACGGACGGACACACAAACGAACGGACAATAGCGTCCGTATATATGTCACAGGCCATGGCCGTCTTCAGGCCGTGGCCGTCTAGACGGCTTTGGCCTGGTCGATCAGGCCATGGCCGTCTTTTCGAGCAGAAGACGGCCGAGGCCTGATGCGTCAGGCCACAGCCGTCTAGACGGCCACGGCCTGATGCGCCAGGCCATGGCCGTCTTTTCCTTGCTGTGCTAGTTTCCGACATAGTATATTCCTTCCAATTCAGGCTATGCTTAGGCTCGCCCTGCGCCCACAATGCACAAGAGTCAGTCGGCGTCGCAGTCTGGCGGGTCGAAACTTAGGCTTAACGCGACCGGTGACCGACTTCAGGGCGCGCGGAGCGCGCCCTGAAGTTGGTGGTCGCGCTAAGCCTCAGTTGAGACCCGCCAGGCGCGACGCCGGCCGAGTTTTAGTGCAAACTGTAAGTGGAATAAACACTCCTCCATCTACATCACCTCCTGCTTAGGCCTGCTGTGCCCCTTCCCTGCAAGCGCTTGAAACAGCTGACACTCTTAAAGACGGCTACGGCCTGGTCCATCAGGCCATGGCCGTCTTTTCGAGCAGAAGACGGCCATGGCCTGACGCATCAGGCCAACGCCGTCTAGACGGCCACGGCCTGATCGACCAGGCCAGAGCCGTCTAGACGGCGATGGCCTGAAGACGGCCATGGCCTGCAACATATATACTCGCCGCCCTGGGGGGCGGCGAAACAAGCTGTGTGTGTAAAAAGTTCAACCTATGCTTTGTGTCTGTCAAATTTTGGTGAACAGTATAGTGAACTTTGCACACATCGTTAGCCGCATCTGGAGAAGGCATCTTCAGAACGTGTACCCTATTACCAAGTGCAGCTATCCCCACGATACGGTTGTCTGTACAGCTGATCTAAAGCTCAGTGATATCGCCGCGTTCGCTATATGTTATCGGCATGATACGACGCCGTTTATCTGATGTTTCCTACTTGTGTGAATACGTTACATCCAACAAAAAATACTTGCCAAAAGTTTCGTGCGGGCGAATTCCTGTGTTCAGCGTACGCATTTCTGTTTCCGAGTGCACATTCATCAATAAACAGCTGTTCTGGCCATCAGACGAAAGTCTCAATTTTGAAATTTTTTTTATTTTAATTCTAAATATCTCGAAATTGGAATTTATTAAAACTGTAAAACTATGCCACAAATTCTTATTGGCATACGGCCTTACCATTTCTGCGTTCAAATTCGACAAAAAACGACGTTCTATTTTGTCAATTAATGGAATTTTGAAAAATAATCACGTATTTCTATTAAATTCCATATTTGCAAAAAATTTTTCTTGCGTTACAAATTATCCGCAGTCTATGCTCTTTCCATTTCTGAAGAAATTTCGCCGCTATATCATCAGGTGAAAAAGTCGATTTTCGACATTTTCATATTTTGATTGAAAATATCTCGAAATTGCAATTTCTAAAAACTGCAAAACTATGTCGCAAATTCTTATTTGCATACGACCTTTCCATTTCTGCGTTCACATTCGTCAATAAATGACGCTGTATTTTAGTCAACTTATGCAATTTTGACAAATAATCGCGTATTTCTATTAAATTCCACATTTGCAAAAATTTTCTTTTGTGTTACAAATTATCCGCGGTCCATGCTCCTTCCATTTCTGAAGAAATTTCGCGGCTAGCGCATCAGACAAAAAAGTCGATTTTCGACATTTTCGGATTTTAATCGCGAATATCTCGAAAATGCGAAATTAGCAACAGAAACGGACATCGGATCCATACTCAGCGACCTCGACTCTACTTGACCACATAGGCCACATATTTTGCTTCGGTGCCACGAACGGACGGACGGACGGACGGACACACAGACAGACGGACATTGTCAACCGTATATATATGTCACGGGGAGAACCCGAGTTCAGTGAAAACCCGAGTACTCGGGTTCTCCCTGGTTATTCAGTGAGAACCCGAGTACTCGGGTTCTCGCTGATGCAGTTAGTGAGAACCCGAGTAGAGTGGCGCTGGGCGGCAAGGCGCGCTTGGCCGAGTGCGCCCGGGCAGTGCAATGAGGGCTATCAAGTTAGTGGACAGCTATTCACCGCTTTCTTAACTGCTTTTGTTTTGGAAAAAGCACTTGTAACATTATTTCAGAAAAACCGGTTGACATTAGGATAAATGCGTTAATTGACAGTTCACGTGTCTTTGACAGCTGTATGTTCCTTTGAATTCAGGCTATGCTTAGGCTCGCCCTGCGCCCACAGTGCACAAGAGTCAGTCGGCGTCGCAGTCTGGCGGGTCGAAGCTTAGGCTTAACGCGACCGGTGACCGACTTCAGGGCGCGCGGAGCGCGCCCTGAAGTTGGTGGTCGCGCTAAGCCTCAGCTGAGACCCGCCAGGCGCGACGCCGGCCGAGTTTTAGTGCAAACGTTAAGTGGAATGGACACTCCTCCATCTACTTCACCTCCTGCTCAGGCCGGCTGTGCCTCGCCGACCAGGGATTGCGCGGCTTGCCGGCCCGCGCCAGTCTACTCGGGTTTTCACTAACTGCATCAGTGAGAACCCGAGTACTCGGGTTCTCACTAAACAACCAGGGAGAACCCGAGTACTCGGGTTCTCACTGAACTCGGGTTGTCACTTTAACATATACACCTCGCCGCGCTGAGGCGCGGCGAAAAAACAGAAAATATTACAACTTTACTTGGA
>JASAMZ010005538.1:0-113859 GCA_030248115.1 Linhomoeus sp. GSCO2_2 | reverse complement strand
CGGTACGCGCGCAGATCTTGGCTCACTTACGCCGAGCTCTAATGGTGCAGGCTGGGGCGCCAGTCTTTGCGATTTGGTCTTGACCACCATAGGGTGAACAAATGTGTAAAACATTTCATCTTCCTAGGTTGTTTGGTTCTTGAGATATGGATGCCCAAAAGTTGAAACTGGTACGTTTGTGGATCTCGGGTCACTTACGCCGAGCTCTAATGGTGCAGGCTGGGGCGCCAATCAAAGTGATCCGGTCTAGACCACCATAGGGTGAATAAATGTGTAAAACGTTTCATCTTCCTAGGTTGTTTGGTTCTTGAGATATGGATGCCCAAAAGTTGAAACCGGTACGCGCGCAGATCTTGGCTCACTTACGCCGAGCTCTAATGGTGCAGGCTGGAGCGCCAATCAAAGTGATCCGGTCTAGACCACCATAGGGTGAATAAATGTGTAAAACATTTCATCTTCCTAGGTTGTTTGGTTCTTGAGATATGGATGGCCAAAAGTTGAAACTGGTACTTGCTCGGATCTCGGCTCACTTACGCCGAGCTCTAATGGTGCAGGCTGGGGCGCCAATCAAAGTGATCCGATCTAGCCTACCATAGGGTGAACAAATGTGTAAAACATTTCATCTTCCTAGGTTGTTTGGTTCTTGAGATATGGATGCCCAAAGGTTGGAACCAGTACAGTATGACATTATGACGAAGCCGTAAAATTTGTATAGTCGATGTCGAAATGAACTGTAGAGTGGTGATATGTATTGGAGGTGTTGAGAGTGGACTCTAGAAGGGTGGTGGGTGACGGAACGGCATTATGACGAAATCGTAAATTCGTATAGTCAATGTCAAAATGAACTGTAGAGTGGTCATATGTATTGGAGGTGTTGAGAGTGGACTCTAGAAGGGTGGTGGATGACAGAATGACATTATGACGAAATCGTAAATTCGTATAGTCAATGTCGAAATGAACTGTAGAGTGGTGATATGTATTGGAGGTGTTGTGGGTGGACTCCAGAAGGGTGGTGGGTGACAGAATGACGTTATGACGAAATCGTAATTCGTATAGCTGTCTGTGCATCCAACCTCCTGAGGCCAGATCTGTCTGTGCATCCAACCTCCTGTGGCCAGACCTGTCTGTGCAGTGCATCCAACCTCCTGTGGCCAGACCTGTCTGTGCATCCAACCTCCTGTGGCCAGACCTGTCTGTGTCCCCACACCTACAACAGCAATCCTTTCAAAGCAGACCTGTCTATGTCGCCTCTCCACAAACCTGCTCTACGCCCCCCCCCCACCACCCCTAGAGGTGTCCACTCTGTGGACATGGACAGGGCGTGTATTTCAGGAAAGTTCCCCCCTGCTGGGGGGTAAGGACAGGTGAATTTGTTCGCCCTAAAGAAGACTGATGATGAACAGGCTGTGTATCTCAGATGACTTCGGGCCCTCTACTACACGAACAAATTCAGCGTGCTCTGTATATGGGTGCCCAACTCTCACCAAATTATGGGTCTCTTTGTTTGTCGTTTGTGTGTGTACTGCGAAGCGCTTACCCAGTATTAGTGCAGAATGTGCATTTACCAACGTTAATACCTCCAGAAGCTCTGTTAGCATGTGAAGCCCTCTGCTTGCGTGCATGGTTGAGCGGTCAAAGTGGGGTTAGAGCATGGGGTCCGCCACCCTCGCGTTGCGCTGAGTGCAGACATTGTGTTGTGTGAGATGCGGTGGCAGGCACTGAAGCACACACGTTTTGATAGTGGTAGATAGCGTACTCTCCGCATGTACGTTGTGCGCACGTGATAAGCGCCGTGCGCGTGAACAGAGCACGCTGAATTTGTTCGTGTAGTAGAGGGCCCGAAGTCATCTGAGATACACAGCCTGTTCATCATCAGTCTTCTTTAGGGCGAACAAATTCACCTGTCCTTACCCCCCAGCAGGGGGGAACTTTCCTGAAATAGAAATTCTCCTATGGGCTAAAGGCTCTAGTCTACATTACTATGCTATGTAGCTACAAATGTAGGTGTTTTGTCCGTCCGTCTGTAGAGGTTTTCCTCCCTAGCACTTCGCCACGCGACGCTTCAGCATGCGCTTGCCTCGCTAGCACTTCGCCACGCGACGCTTCAGCACGCGCGCGCCTAGACGCCAGCGGGACGCCAGCGGCGGCAATCAATCGCTGCACGGCCAGCGCCGCCTGTTGCTGCCTGCCTTCAACGCAGGCTTTGCCTGAACAGTACGGCAATGCACCGTCGCCGCTCAATCAGGCTCGCTCCCCTTAGCTCGCATTGGATCTGGCGGCTCTCTACCATTTGTTTTGCGCGGCGCTTTGTACGGCGCGTTCGCGAGGCAGTCAGCGCCGTTGGCTTGCAACAGGAGAGACTTTCTGCAACAGTACAAATCTTGCAACAGTACAGACGTTGCAACAGGATGGTTGCGCGAGGCGGCCAGTGCCATTGGCTCGCAACAGGCCTGATTTTGCAACAGGACAAATCTTGCAACAGGACAGATTTTGCAACAGGACAAGATTAGTAGACGGGGCAGAGCCCCTCGGGGCACTCGCCCATTGATCAATCAGTGAGACTTACTGGCCATTCTGATCGCAAAACTAATAGCAAATTCGGAATTGTGACCCTCCAATACCCCACATTCGACATACCGGGTGTCCCAACAAGCTCCGGTATTAAAAAGTTGAGTTTGTATTCTGACTGACATTGCAAAGAGTTGCATTCTTTCTGCAGAGAGTGCGAGAGTTCATCGCCCGCATGCTCCGCTTCATGAGCCCCCGCTTCGCAAGAGGGTATTGCATAGCAATATTGATTTCGCCCGCGATTTGGCTTTTAGAGCAAGAACATCCCTCTTTCAAGCAACGCTTTTAAAAAAGTGACAAAAACTTGTAAAAGCTTTGGCGAGCAATTGACAGAGCACAAAAGAGCGCACTACGAGCAATCAAACCGTGTAGCACTTCTGCATGTAGCAAAGAGCGATATTAGTGTTAAAATTTCGAGAATGGCGCTTTCTGCGGTGCGTGTTTGCGTAATTAAAAAATTTGTTGCTGCCGCATGAAAGAGCACGCCGAGAGCTTTCACCTGACGTGTCGAATGCCACTCTACGACGTAAGACGAGCGATTTAGAGCCGTTTTGTGCTTCTGCACATTTGAGTTACTGCAACTCGCGAAATTCAAACTTTTAAGTTTCAACCGGTGGGAGAACAAATGATCATTGCGTCGAGAGCTATCCGATAAGATCGAGATCGTCTCTCTACGACGTAAGTTCAGCGAGTTAGAGCGATCTTAGCGTCAAATTCCGAGAATGGCGTTTTCGGCGGTGCGTGTTTGCGTAATTGAACAAACTTTTGTAACCGCATGAAAGAACACGTCGAGAGCTTTCACCTGACGTGTCGATTGCCGCTCTACGACGTAAGACGAGCGAGTTAGGGCCGTATTGTGCTTTTGCACTTTCGAGTGACTGTAACTCGCGAAATTCAAACTTTTGAGTTCCGACCAATGGGAGAACAAATGATCAGTGAGTCGGAAGCTATCCAAAAAGCTCAAGATCGTCGCTCTACGACGCAAGTTGAGCGCCTTAGAGCGATTTTAACGTCAAAATGCCAAGAATGGCGTTTTCAGCGGTGCGTGTTTGCGTAATTGAAAAACTTGTTGCTGCCGCATGAAAGAGCACGTCGAGAGCTTTCACTTGACGTGTCGACCGCCGCTCTACGACGTAAGACGAGCGAGTTAGAGCCGTTTTGCGTTTTGGACCTTCGGGTTACTGTAACTCGAGAAATTCAAATTTTTGAGTCTCGACACCCATTATGACTAATGATCAGTGAGTCGAGACCTATCCATACAGCCCAAGATCGTGTCTCTACGACTTTCCAACGCCGAGATCTGAGAGCGTGACGCACGGACGGACGGACGCACGCACGCACGCACGCACGCCGAGCTCTCGTATGGTGTCGCCCGCCTGAGGGCGGGCGAAAAAATCCAGCCCCCCCCCCCCATCCACAGCAAGCTGTAGAAAACCCAACGCAGTAAAACTTGCACAGATTAAAGACCAATGTCTTGGCACATCTCATACCAATTTTCAGCGTCATACACACGCTCGTGCAGGAATTGTGGCGCAAAACGCAGAATTGGTCAATTTCTCAAGACTCGCTGGCTTCAGTGCACTGGAGCTAATTTGATGCGACTTGTACCATTTTGAAGAAGACAAGGCAAGCTTTCGAACGGTTTTGGAACGAAAATTGTATCTTATAGCATGCATGAGAGCGATCGAAGCAAAGTCGATCGGCCGACCCCAATTCAGGGCGGGCCAGCTCCTCTTCCTGCTGGGCGGCCTCCTCCACGAAGGCCAACAGCCGCGACTAATTTTGCGTTTTTTGTGCCACAATTCCTGCGTGAGTGGGTGTATGACACTGAAAATTGGTATCAGATGTGCCAAGACATTGGTCTTTAGTCTGTGCAAGTTTCATTGCGTAGAGTTTTTACACTCCACAAAAAGTGTGGAGTACCTATATAGCGATTGTGCGCGAAACGCAGAAACTTTGAGTCAACGGCGTTCGCGCGTGAAGCGGCCGATTTGCAAACGGTCTTTTGCGTTGGGTAGGCCTAGTAAGTGGGCAGGGTGGACACCAAACGGGGTCACGCTGCGGGACCCCGTTGGCGGGACATTCAAAAATTTAAATTTTCAAAGTACTGGAAAATGGGTTAAACAAGGTAGAACTCGAAAAAGTTGCATATAATGGTATAGACTATCTTTTGATATGTTGTAGTACTCGATAGGGCCGAGGGTGGAAAAAAAGAATTGGATCGCTGCGGGACCCATTTTGGCGCCAAATTTGAAAAATTCGCGATTTTTCGCTATTTTCCGACTTTAACGGTTTGCTGTGCGCGATAGGTAGCAGCTAGAGCCGCGAGACCGCTTTTGTTGCTCCTTCCCAGATGTCCTCTATCGAACGAGCCATGAACGGAGCAAATCGGTTAAAACACAAAAAAGTTATCTTGGTGGAACTTTTTTGACTCCGGAGTCGAAAATTGCGATTTTCGCGTTTCGGCGCTTCTAGCGCTCGAATGCGTAGCCAAATCGTTCCAAAAGTGGTTTTAAACGATTCTACGCTAAAATCTAGTCCAGAAAAGTGTTTTTGACAAATTTGCAGAGCTACAGTAACCCAGCCGCGTCCGTTTGAATATTGGGTGTTGGGTCGACTTTCGCGATATTATACTCGATTTCGGGGTTTCTGAGCAACTGTAAAGATTTCAGATCATTGGACGCAAAGAACAGCACGTGGTGTTACTTTGCGCAATGTCATGTCAGAGATGAGAGCCACTTTTCTCTGCGCGACGCCGAAGCTTCCTGCATGACTGTTGCGCGGAGTGGCGCCACTTGCTGTTCGTTAGCTCAAACGATCCTAAATTTTTTCGCCGCGCCTCAGCGCGGCGAGGTGTATATGTCGTAGACCTATGTGATACCTTGACCTATCTGATACCATAGTACTACGAGACGGAGGTATCTGGTAAGTCGAGACCTATGCGATACCTATTCGCTTGGCCTCTCCCAATCAGATAAGGGCGCCCCGATCGTGCGGTTAACCCTTTGCGCAGTTCGCGTCGCTTCTCGCTTTCCACCTTTAGTCATCATTACTGACAGAAGTAACTTATGCCGGCGCACCATTGAGGCGAAAGTTGTTGAACGCGGTGGTGAGGTAAACTGGGTACTAAGACGGGTAAAATTGAAAGCCTCTATTTGAGAGAACGGTTGTACAAAGTGCGCGGCGCGAAGACTTAAATTTGTAGTGCCTGATAGAGACGTCACGTTAGTACCTACAGGCTATGCGAGCTGAAACTTCCTATGCTAGCAAGAAAGTGATTCCACAGTTCCGGTTGCCACTGTGCGAAGTCATAAGATTGGACAAAGATGTGCGCTTGTCATAAGATCGGTGTTAAGCGAGGGACGAAATGTCACTCTGGTATTCTCGCTGCGATAACTCGTGAGAGATTTTCTCTTGTTGACTGGCAATATGTTGTAGGAACGGCTGTTGTTGAAACTCGTGCGTGCCGCTTCGCACTTTGACGACGCACTGTTGACGACGCACTGTGCTCCTTAAATATGACTAAAGGTATAAACTATAAAGCGAGAAGCAACGCGCACTGCGCAAAGGGTTAACCGCACGAGCGGGGCGCCCTTATCTGATTGGGAGAAGCCGAGCGAATGGGTATCGCATAGGTCTCGACTTACCAGATACCTCCTTCTCGTAGTACTATGGTATCGTAGTACTATATACGGATGACAATGTCTGTCTGTCCGTCTGTCTGTCTGTCTGTCTGTGTGTCCGTCCGTCCGTTCGTGGCACCGAAGTAAAATATGTGACATATGTGGTCAAGTAGAGTCGAGGTCGCTGAGCACGGATCCGATGTCCGTTTCTGTTGCTAATTTCGCATTTTCGAGATATTTACAATTAAAATATGAAAATGTCGAAAATCGACTTTTTCGCCTGATGAGGTAGCGGCGAAATTTCTTCAGAAACGGAAAGAACATAGACCGCGGATAATTTGTAACACAAAAGAAATTTTTTGCAGATGTGGAATTTAATAGAAATACGCGATTATTTGTCGAAATTCCATAAATTGACTAAAATACAAAGTCATTTAATGACGAATGTGAATGCAGAAATGGAAAGGTCGTATGCCGGTAAGAATTTGTGACATAGTTTTTGAAGTTTTTCAAAATTACAATTTCGAGATATTTTGAATCAAAATATGAAAATGTCGAAAATCGACTTTTTCACCTGATGATATAGCGGCGAAATTTCTTCAGAAATG
Source organism: Linhomoeus sp. GSCO2_2 (assembly GCA_030248115.1). Taxonomy (NCBI): domain Eukaryota; kingdom Metazoa; phylum Nematoda; class Chromadorea; order Monhysterida; family Linhomoeidae; genus Linhomoeus; species Linhomoeus sp. GSCO2_2. The sequence continues at coordinate 107,060 of JASAMZ010005538.1, read as the reverse complement.
GAAAGAGTATAGACTGCGGATAATTTGTAACGCAAAAGAAATTTTTTGCAAATGTGGAATTTAATAGAAATAGGTGATTATTTTTCAAAATTCCATAAATCAACAAAATATTTGGAATTAAAATTTAAGAAATTTCAAAATCGAGATATTCGTCTGATGGCCAGAACAGCTGCTTATTGATGAATGTGCACTTGGAAACAGAAATGCGTTCACTGAAAACAGGAAGTCGCTCGCACCAAACTTTGGCAAGTTTTTTGTTGGGTGTGACGTTTTCACACAGGTAGGAAACATCAGATAAACGGCGTCGTATCATGCCGATAACATATAGCGAACGCGGCGATATCACTGAGCTTCAGATCAGCTGTACAGACAACCGTATCGTGGGGATAGGTGCACTTGGCATTAAGGTACACATTCTCAAGACACTTTCTCCAGATGCGGCTAACAATGTGTACAAAGTTCACTATACTGTTCACCAAAATTTGACAGACACAAAGTATAGGTTGAACTTTTTACACACACAGCTTGTTACACTTTATGTGACACACTCCGTAGTACGCCATGCCCAATGTTGGGTCTGATAAATCAAACCACACTTGAGAAAGGTGGCCGCAAAGTTGGTGTTCTCAACCTGCTCACTGCGCAAAATGACCAATCTTCAACAAGCCCTTGCCATTTGGACAATTTTAGTCGGAGAAAGCTGAAACTTGGCACACAAGAATTCCCTAACTGTGCGCATAACTTGTGCAAATTTGGTTAAATTTTGTTTGACAGTGCGAAAGTTATTAGCGAATGAAACCCCGGATAGATAGCTGGGACACCCTGTATATCTCAAGCCTTTCGACCCTGTGCCCCTGCCAGTGCCTACGTTTAGGATTGTTCCAGCTCATGTGCCTGTAAATACACAGTAGACTCTTGTGGTTAGCCTGTAGACATTTGTGTTTAGCCAATAGGGCATTTCAGACAGATCTCAAGCCATTTGACACTGTGCCCCTGCCAGTGCCTACATTTACACTCGCACCAGCTCCCGTGCCTGTAAACACACAATAGATACTTGGGTTTACCCCATAGACATTTGAGTTTAGCCCGTAGGAGATTTCAGATAGATCTAAAGACATTTGACATAGATCCAAAGCGGCTTGATGCTGTGCCCCTGCCAGTGCATGCAGTGCCTGCGAATACACTTTGGAGTCTCACAACGATAACTCTGTCATGAGTGGTGACACTGTAGTATAGCGCTTTTGGCGTGAAATCAAATGTCAATCACAGCGTGTGGTGCCTTCTGTGCTCAGAATGTACTGACGCAGCCGATATTTGCGAAATATTGTGGAATTTTGGCATCGGTCAAAGTCCACAATAGGAGGTGCACAATTTAGCCCATAGGTGATACTCTATAGTCCATGACAGACTGCTTACTGTAGCTTATTGCAACATGCAACGGCCCATTGCGCACAGTTACACGCAGCGATCCACGCCCCACAGCCACTGGTCGGACATGCAATGATCCATGGGTTATAGCCATTAGCCACTACTCAGAACACTGTTCAAAGCATGAAACGTTCCATGGCCTGCAGCCACAGGTCAGAAGATGCAGTGATCGTTCGTTCGCGGCTAATGGCCACTGTTCTGTGCAGTTGATCGCCTGCCGCTGACGTTCTCAAGCACACTTGAATGAGACAGATTGCTCACCACCACTGCTCGCAAGTAGATGACGATTCGATCGTTCGTTCGCGGCAGATGGCAACTGTTCTGTGCGGTTGATCGCCTGCCGCTGACGTTCTCAAGCACACTTGAATGAGACAGATCGCTCACCACCACTGCTCGCAAGTATGTAGATGACGATTCGATCGTTCGTTCGCGGCAGATGGCAACTGTTCTGTGCGGTTGATCGCTTGCCGCTGACGTTCTCAAGTACATTTGAATGAGACAGATCGCTCACCACCACTGCTCGCAAGTCTGACGACCATTCGATCGTTCGTTCGCGGCAGATGGCAACTGTTCTGTGCGGCTGATCGCGTTGTTGCTGCCTCTCGTCCCTGGCCTTTTGCAATCGCTGCAATTTCTGCTCCTCGCTTTCGGCCTGCGAATTGAAAACAGACGCAGACTTTGGCAAAAGAGCAAACCGACGTCACGAACGGTCGCTGTGAAGAACGCACCGCTCGTTTCTTGCGTTTTGCTTCCGCGTCCTTTTGCTGTCTCAGCTGTCGCTGTTCTTCGGTTTCGTTCTGCCGCGACGACGCCTTGCGCTGTCTCTCATGGTCCTTCTTGAAACAGTTTCGGAAATTGTCTTTCCAGTCGCTCGATTTCTTGTCCTTGTCCATGTCTGCGTCACTGCCTAGGTACGCGAAAGCTGCAACCGTTCACAAAGCCCCGCAAAATAATCGTTTGATTTCACAAAGTCGCGCAGCCCGTAGGAGAATCTGCATACCAGTCAAAAGAGGACTGTCGTTAGGCAACCATCAATAGTCGAAACATGATGCGACCCATGGCGCATCACCATGGTCATAATGTGCTGAAGCCAATGGCTCACACAGTAGAAGTTTGACTTTACCCCATAGATGATTGCGATTGCAGACCTCAGGTGTCTGTGCCACTGGTCAACCAGTTTAGCACTTGCAAATAAACCTCAAGGGTGTTTGAATTTAGCCCATAGACAATTAGCGTTAGCCCATAGAGTTTAGCCCGTAGGTGAATCTCTACAGTCCAGAGAGAACTGTCGTTAGGAAAATAACATGAAGTGTCTCATGGCGCGACACAACTGGTTCAGAACATGCAGCGAGAGTGACCCATACATGGCACGCCACATGTGCGTCTGGCTTTAGCCCTTAGCCTTTAGCCCATGGATGATTTCAGGTGGCGCTGCACCTGGTTCTATGCCTGCTACAGTATTGGTTAGAGGACAGCGAAAAGGAAGCGATTCTCGCTGCAGGTACTTTTTGCACCTGTGAACACATATCAAAAGACATTTGAGCTTAGCTTGTAGATGCTTGCATTTGTGAAACTTTTCAGAGAGAGCGTGTCAGTTTAAGGTGCAATCGCGATTCGACAACTGAAATTATGGCGTTCACGAGTTAGCTTGTAGATGCTTGCATTTGTGAAACTTCTCAGATATAGCCTCTCAGTTTACGATTCGACAACTGAAGTTATGGCGTTCACGAGCCGCCAGCTGCGGTGAATGGTCGACGCCAAAGTGATTCGAACGTCTTCAGTCCCGCGAGGATTGCCGGAATGGCAAAACAAATGATTTCAAAAGAGATTCTAAGCAGCAAAATGACTTCACCCAAGCGGGGATCGATCCACAGATCCAGCGACCTAATCATCACGAGACCAACGCTCTACCCACTGCGCCATCGTCGTTTTTTCGCCGCGCCTCAGCGCGGCGAGGTGTATATATACGGATGACAATGTCTGTCTGTCTGTCTGTCTGTCTGTCTGTCTGTCTGTCTGTCTGTCTGTCTGTCTGTCTGTCTGTCTGTCTGTCTGTCTGTGTGTTCGTGGCACCGAAGTAAAACATGTGACATATGTGGTCAAGTAGAGTCAAGGTCGCTGAGTATGGATCCAATGTCCGTTTCTGTTGCTAATTTCGCATTTTCGAGATATTTGCAATTAAAATCTAAAAATGTCGAAAATCGACTTTTTCACCTGATGAGCTAGACGCGAAATTTCTTCAGAAATGGAAAGAGCACGAACCGTTGATAATTTGTAACACAAAAGAAAATTTTTGTCAATGTGGAATTTGATAGAAATACGCAATCGTTTGTCGAAATTTCATAAATTGACAAAAATAGAACGTCATTTATTCCTGCTTCAGCACAGCCACAGCCCCGTGCGCCCTCCCAGGAGCCATCATGGCCCGCGCACGCCACCGGGCAGCCCTCCGAGGAGCTCTCCCAAGCGCCACCCGCCGTTTCGAGGCCTTGTGGTCGGCCACAGCCAGAGTCAGTCGGCCCGCGGAGGCCACTCGTCCAGGGGCGGCCGTTTCCCGCCCAGACCCGACCGAAACTACCCGTCGCCCATGCACCGTCACCCGACCGACGCGCCCCGTTCCCTGCCAAGAATCGACCGGCGCCCCCAGCCGCCCAGGCGCCGTCAGCAGACCAACGGCCGCCCGCCCTTTCGACACGGTCGCGGAGCCGTCAGATCGACCCAGGCCACGCTCCCGCGTCAGGGTACCGCCACTCAGCTGGCCCACCGCCACCTGGCCAGCATGGAGCAGCTGCTCAATGCGGCGGCTGCCGAATGTGAGGCGTCGACCTCGGCCAATCGCTTCGTCCGCCACCCCCTCCGACCCAGCCAGCAGCGCCACCAAGCCCGCCGTTCGACCGTGTACAACGCGCGATATTAGCTGTTAGCTGTTCGTCCGCTGCTCTTTTCGTAACTTGCATACCGTTCACTGTCACCACCCGTGCGTTCGCGGCTCCGTTCAATTGTTAGCCTTAGTTTCGCGTGTAATACAGCAGCCCTCTCCTGCAGTTTCTGTGCATTCGTCTCCGTGCTGTTTGCTTGTTTCGTAAGTCGCGAGGACGCGACTCTTCCGAAGGGGAGAGTGGTATAGTGAAGCACCGTTTGTAAGCTATGCGTGTCTATTGTAAAGCGTCCGTTTGTTTCGCATGTGCAGGTTACGGTAACTTTGTTTTGCCTCTGCAAGTTCCCTCTCTTCCGCTCTAGTGGACTAGCCGTAAACGCCGCTCTCTCTTTAGATCCGTCTCACTCGCTTAACTTGATATGATCAGGGACCTCTGTATACTATAGAGTATGTATGCTCTTCAGTTCTAGAGGTCCCTGATATGATGGATGGACCCGCCGCTGTTTATTCGACCGACCCTTCCCCGCCTTTTGTTCATCCAATTAACGACCCCCACTCCATGAGAAACTTGCGCGTCCGGCCGCCGCGTCTTCTGACCCGAGAATAACACCTGGCGCGTCGCCCCCCCCCCCCCCCTCCCAGTATGCAAACAAACCCCGTCTCTGGGAGGCGTGTCCCTGTGCAGTGATTGGTCGTTGTGCGCGCCGCTGTCTAGCCGCTCGGGCGATCGCCGCCGCGGCGATCGCCAGTCTCTTGCCTGGTTGTTTTGGAGTCGCTCGCCTACTCTGCTTGGGAATTGCCACTGCCCGCCACTCCTTGTAGAAAGAACGAACTGTCGTGTTGCACAACCTACGACGAACCCACAGCTCTTCGCTACAGCGGCATAGAGTCTGTTTGTTTGTTTGTCTGTTTGTTTGTCTGTTAACATGATAACTCTAGCTACAGTTGACGGATCGCGATGATCTATGGCTTAAACTGACTGTCGTGGCATGTAGTTTTGCACCTCCTATTGTGGACTTTGGCCGATGACTAAATTCCATAATATTTCGCAAATATCGGCTGCGCCAGTACATTCTGAGCACAGAAGGCGCCGCACACTGCGACTGACGTTTGATTTCGCGCCAAGAGCACTTTACAGTGTCACCGTTCATGACAGGGTTGTCGTTGTGAGACTCCAAAGTGTATTCGCAGGCACTGCGTGCACTGGCAGGGGCACAGCATCAAACTGCTTTGGATCTATGTCAAATGTCTTTAGATCTATCTGAAATCTTCTATGGGCTAAACCCAAATGTCTACGGGCTAAACCCAACTATCTATTGTTTATTTACAGGCACGGGAGCTGGTGCGAGCATAAATGCAGGCACTGGCAGTGGCACAGTGTCAAATGTCTATAGATCTATCTGAAATCTCCTACGGGCTAAACCCAAATGTCTATCCGCTAAACCCAAGCGTCTATTGTGCATTTACAGGCATGGGAGCTGGTGCGAGCATAAATGCAGGCACTGGCAGGGGCACAGTGTCAAATGTCTTTAGATCTATCTGAAATCTCCTACGGGCTAAACCCAAATGTCTATGGGCTAAACCCAAGCGTCTATTGTGTATTTACAGGCACGGGAGCTGTCGTGCGCCTAAATGTAGGCACTGACAGGGGCACAATGTCAAATGTCTTTCAATCTATCTGAAGTGTTCTACGGGCAAAAACCCAAGTGACTACAGCCTAAACCCAAGCATCTATTGTGTATTTACAGGCACGGGAGCTGACAAGATCCTAAACATAGGCACTGACAATGGAATGGCACAGGGTCTAACGACCTGAGATCTAACTGTAGTGTCCTGCAGTGCACTGAATTCGATGATTGCGTTATCTCCTTCATGCTCTGCAGATTACCCATATGCTATTGACCATGGAGATTCTCCTACGGGCTAAAGGGCCATAGGTCAATCAATACATGGGCTGCATAAGTATGCACAATTACTATAAGATTCAGAGTAAATGCAGGCACTGGCAAAGGCACTGTGTCAAATGACTTTAGATCTATCTGAAATCTCCTACGGGCTAAACCCAAATGTCTATGGGCTAAACCCAAGCGTCTATTGTGTATTTACAGGCACGGGAGCTGTCGTGCGCCTAAATGTAGGCACTGACAGGGGCACAATGTCAAATGTCTTTCAATCTATCTGAAGTGTTCTACGGGCAAAAACCCAAGTGACTACAGCCTAAACCCAAGCATCTATTGTGTATTTACAGGCACGGGAGCTGACAAGATCCTAAACATAGGCACTGACAATGGAATGGCACAGGGTCTAACGACCTGAGATCTAACTGTAGTGTCCTGCAGTGCACTGAATTCGATGATTGCGTTATCTCCTTCATGCTCTGCAGATTACCCATATGCTATTGACCATGGAGATTCTCCTATGGGCTAAAGGGCCATAGGTCAATCAATACATGGGCTGCATAAGTATGCACAATTACTATAAGATTCAGAGTAAATGCAGGCACTGGCAAAGGCACAGTGTCAAATTGCTTTAGACCTATCTGATTCTCCTATGGGCCGTTGTGAGCAGTGGCTGGGTGCCATGGCTCAATACATGGGCTCCATAAGTATGCACAATTTCCATAAGCTTCAGAGTAAATGCAGGCACTGGCGAAGGCACTGTGTCAAATGACTTTAGATCTATCTGAATCTCCTATGGGCTGATGTGAGCATTGGCTGTGTGGCTGTGTTGTTGAGAGCAGTGGCTGGGCGCCATGGGTCAATACATCGGCTCCATAAGAATGCACAAATTCCACAAGCTTTAGAGTAGATGCAGGCACTGGCATAGACATTGCGTCAAATTGTTTTAGACCTATCTGATTCTCCTATGGGTTGTTGTGAGCAGTGGCTGTGTGGCAGCGTGGCTGTGAACAGTGGCTGCTTTCCATAGGTCAATACGTGTGGCTCTGTTTCCATAGGCGTTCAGCTGTAGAGTGTGGAGTATCACCTATGGGCTAAAGGCACTAGTCCTATATACTAAGCGGCATAGAGTCTGTTTGTTTGTTTGTCTGTTTGTTTGTCTGTTAACACGATAACTCTAGCTACAGTTGACGGATCGCGATGATCTATGGCTTAAACTGACTATATACTAAGCGGCATAGAGTCTGTTTGTTTGTTTGTCTGTTTGTTTGTCTGTTAACATGATAACTCTAGCTACAGTTGACGGATCGTGATGATCTATGGCTTAAACTGACTGTCGTGGCATGTAGTTTTGCACCTCCTATTGTGGACTTTGGGCGATGACTAAATTCTATAATATTTCGCAAATATCAGCTGCGCCAGTACATTCTGAGCACAGAAGGCGCCGCACACTGCGATTGACGTTTGATTTCGCGCCAAGACTATCTATTGTTTATTTACAGGCACGGGAGCTGGTGCGAGCATAAATGCAGGCACTGGCAGTGGCACAGTGTCAAATGTCTATAGATCTATCTGAAATCTCCTACGGGCTAAACCCAAATGTCTATCCGCTAAACCCAAGCGTCTATTGTGCATTTACAGGCATGGGAGCTGGTGCGAGCATAAATGCAGGCACTGGCAGGGGCACAGTGTCAAATGTCTTTAGATCTATCTGAAATCTCCTACGGGCTAAACCCAAGCGTCTATTGTGTATTTACAGGCACGGGAGCTGTCGTGCGCCTAAATGAAGGCACTGACAGGGGCACAATGTCAAATGTCTTTCAATCTATCTGAAGTGTTCTACGGGCAAAACCCAAGTGACTACAGCCTAAACCCAAGCATCTATTGTGTATTTACAGGCACGGGAGCTGACAAGATCCTAAACATAGGCACTGACAATGGCACAGGGTCTAACGACCTGAGATCTAACTGTAGTGTCCTGCAGTGCACTGAATTCGATGATTGCGTTATCTCCTTCATGCTCTGCAGATTACCCATATGCTATTGACCATGGAGATTCTCCTACGGGCTAAAGACCACTAGTCTAGTCTAGACTACGCACGCACGGAGGCGCTAAAGCGCCTTTCCCCCCTTTCCCCCTTTGCATTCCATCATCGGGTGGGTAGACAACGAGGAGGGAGTGGGAGAGTGGGACGCACGCGGTGCAGCCTCTCACGCCCGACGATCGCGGCCACAGAAAGATCGCCCTACGCGCCGAGCAATCTTGCGAATTGAAGGATAAGCTTTCGTGTCACTCCAAAGAACAGAGCAGGCGTACTCGACATTTGGCGCGATTCTGGGCGAATGCTGTCCAAGTTGCAGTCTGCGAATGCCACTCCTTGAGACTCAACGATTAGAGCGTCGCCGTTTAGCCGTAAGACAAGTGTTTCGTTTGGTCGGTCGAGACGATCGTCGAACGGGCCGCCGCACGATTCATTTCAGAGAGTTACATACATAGTAGGTGCGCGCGCGGCCTCCGCGCAATAGGCGAGCGCCATCGCAAAGCTAAGAGAGCGCCGCTCAAAAGGCGGCTTCTCTCTCATTCCATTCGCGTAAGCGGCGGTTAAGACAGGAACGAACGAGCGAGCCATTCGGAATCGCTGACAAGTTGCTACATACGCGCCGCGACAGCAGAAAGGTTGGTTGAGCGCCAGAAGCGTTGCTTATACATCCAGTAACAAGCCATTCATGTTCAACACAACACTCTCAGCGGGCAACGCGTTCCACACTTTCACCATTCTGTAGGTACAAGAACAATTCTCCAATGCTGACCTTACGAGAACTGAGATTGTCTGTTGCTTCTTCTGGCGGTTACTCGCGGCAAGAACTCTTCAAACGACGCGCATCCTACCAATTTCTGGCAAAGAATCGCCTGTGACCTATGTAAGCACAATCTTCCACACAGGAGACCAGCCTAATCTATTCAAAAGCACCGAGTAGTCGCACGATAGTCGTTACAGAGCAGGCGCGCCATGAGCCTTTGTACCTTCTCAAACTCAACTCTACCATACCTCACCGCGGGGTAACACACTTCTAAGCCGTACAGCATGGCCGACCGGATGCACACCTCATACACGCGCTTCAAAACAAGACACGGCGCGCTTTTGCGGAAGGACCGACACATGGCATGCATAGTCCGCTTGGCCTTGGTAGTGGCGGCTCTACAATGGGGCACAAAACTCAACTTACGGTCTAGTATATGACTCCCAGGTACTTGTGCTCGCGGCTCGCGCACGCGCTCAAGCACCGTTCCTCGCAACACCAGAGGCGGCATGTCTGGGTCGCGAGGCGCCACAGAGAACAACAGGGCCTTACACTTCCTTGGCTGGAAGTCAAGCAGATCCTGTCTTAGCGCTATGTCCACAGCATATACGTCGGTCTGAAGCTCTGCGTAGTCCGCATCGCGCTCAATTGGCTTGAACAGCAGCAAGTCATCAGCGAACGCGACTATTCTACAACCTCTAGAGAGAGTCACGCGCTGCAGATCGCTGACCATGCACAGAAATAACACAGGCCCTAGGACACTTCCTTGAGGGACACCAGAGGAGGCGTGTCTCCTCTCGGAGTAGCAGCCGTTGCAGCTCACGCGATAGGTTCGATTTTGAAGGTACGACCTAATCCACGCAAGCAGGTAGTGGGGAACGCCGAATTCAACGTCTAGCTTATGCAACAGCAGCGAGCGCACTACCGAGTCAAATGCCTTGCGCACGTCGAAGAACACTGCTGCAACCTTGTGGTGCCTAATCCACCAGGGAGCCAATCTGGTGGGTGGCACAAGCCAGACAGTCCACTGTGCCACGACCGGGTCTAAAACCGAACTGGAAGTCCGGAAGCCGTGGTGCGACATACGGTAGCAGCAGCTTCAGCACGTGACGTTTCATCTCCTTTGACACAATTGGCAGGAGGCTGATTGGCCGAAAGTCCCCTGGGACCAGACTATGGCGTCCTTCCAATCTGTTGGGACGACTGCCTCCTCCAGTGACCTCTTGTAGAGGTGGCAGAGGGAGGGGGCCAGGACCTCGGCTGTCCTCTTCAGCAGAATTGCTGGAATTCCGTCCCCACCAGTAGACTTCTGAGGTTGAAGTGAACTTGTGATCTTACTGTATACGGCGCAAATTCAAACCGCGCACGATGTACTGCGCAGCGGATATTTTCGGAATTTCGACCGAATTTCGGCGGCGGCCGAAGACCAAACCGAAACTGGTCGATTCCCCGTCGAAGGCGGTTCTTTTCGGCCCGGGATCGCCGGGATCCGTGCCCGAAGTCGGGAGTTATCGTTCAGACAGGCAGACACACTGACAGACAGCGCGCGATTTGTATAGAGGATCCTCCCTACTAATCACGCGATCTCTGTCTGTTTGTCTGTGTGTCAACAAATCCTCCCTACTAATCACGCGATCTCTGTCTGTTTGTCTGTGTGTCAACAAAATATCTCTCGACAGCGGCGACGGATCCCGGACATGTATACATTTTCGGAACCGCCTTCCGCCGGGCACCGTCTGGCCGAAGTTTGGTCTTGGGCCGCCGTCGAAACCTCCCTACCACTAATCACGCGACCTCTGTCTGTTTGTCTGTGTGTCAACAAAATATCTCTCGACAGCGGCGACGGATCCCGGACATGTATACATTTTCGGAACCGCCTTCCGCCGGGCACCGTCTGGCGAAGTTTGGTCTTGGGCCGCCGTCGAAATTCGGTCGAAATTCCGAAAATATCGTTTTTGGCACATTTTTGGCGCTAACTCCCGACTGCGGCGGGGGATCGCGACGAGCCGTAGTAGTAGAAGCCTATTGTCACCTTGATGCGGTCGTAAAATTTTTCGCGCTTCGCTTCCGCGCAGCGGCGGAAAGAAGTGTGTGCAAACATCGGCCGGTGTGGCGGAGGCGGCGGCGGCCGCTCCGAGAGCAAGCAGCTGATAATGGAGGGGCGCGCGGGCTGGAAGGGGCCGGCTTGAAACACAGTCGTCGCGGGTTTTTGAGAAGCATGAGCTAGTGCTACGTGTGTGCATAGTTGTGTTGTATGGCCATCTCTTTCTTGTTGGACTACAGTAATCTGGCTGTCATAAGCATTTGAGATTTTGCTAAAGGGGGGCTTGCTCAACCTCGACTCTCTTGGGGCAGAGTGATATCCCCCTGTTTGAGCAAAGTGGCTCTAACTCGCTCGTCTTACGTCCTAGAGCTGCGTGCAATAGGTCAACTGTCAACTAGAGCTGCGTTTGGCACCACTAGGGACGATGAAGAAATGGAGGCTCGACATGTGCCATGTGTTCTGCCTGAGGTTCCGCTTGAGTAGACTCTATGGCCTAGCAGTAGCAGCAGCAGCAGTACAGTGTATTCTAGGGCCAGCGAGTGTCTCTTAGGCCTATATGTGCTAGTGCATGGACACATGACACATCCTCATACTTGCTTTCACACGACAACGCGCTCGGCATTGAGACTGGTTTTTCTGTAACCTTCGTTCGCTACAAGCTATTTGCCATCTGATGGTTGAATGCATCATCCAATGGCCTCTAGTTCCCTGTCATTAGGTGATCAAAGGTTGTCAGAAGTGGTGACAGACATGGTATCATCCTCCATCGCTTTCATTACTTGGCATCCTTCTCATCTTCGAGTCACAATAATATTGCTATCCAACCATCTACTTCGCGCAACAACCACCAACCAGTTTTTTGTCTGTTTATGTTACAGTATGTAATGATGGACATTGCTAGCAGAACGAGTTGTCCACTCATGCTCCCGTGACAATGGTACCCATATGTGTGTACTCTGCATGCACACCACACACACTATGAATGCACACACGTGTGCACATGCACTACGCACGCACACGTACACACGGGCGCACGCACGCACTCACTTGCCTTATCAGTTGGCCTGCGCCCGCCCGTGGTGAGGTGACTATACACAGGGAAGCAGCAGAGACTAGCTAGGCACCACAAGAGATTAGGAAAGACTAGCCGGGATTTCCGATCACTATGCCATGACTAGTGGCTCCTTGTTATCTAAAGAGCAAGACTCTGCAAAGATGGGCCAGAAAGACTGAGGTTATACTACATATATGCATTTGTAGGCGAATTTTGTGAGTGGATTATACCAGAATTTCACAACTTTGAAATTTCACACTTCTGAAATTTTCTTTTGCCCATAACAACTTCAGCACAGGACCACATTGAAAGGTGAGGTTTCTTCTTCCGGATAGGTATTGTCAAGAACTATAACATATACAAAAATTACCAAATTCGACTTTTCTCAAGAGATATAAGTGGGACTGGTTTTTTTCCATTCCAATGCAATCCAATGAAGTTTATCAAAATTTTTCCACAAGGTGAAAATGGATGTCAGTCCAGCCACACCTGTGACCCATCAAGAACCATTGATCAAAAACAACATCCAAATCAAAGCAGGCACATGCAAGAAATCCTAGGCATGAACTTTGTATTATCGGTGCTTTCATGTGGCACTCCGCCTACTAGGGTCACTATGCCTAAGACTGGTCCACCCAGACCAAAGATGAATGTCAGCTCTTCCTTTTCAACGAGCGGGTACAAGAGAGAGTGGCAATTGTGAGGTTACAGATGTGTCATCATCTGATTTTGCATGCTGTTGACATCTTTAACCTCAACTTTGCACTTCACTTGTACCCTTAGCCACACCATTTATGGCCTAGAGCACTTATCCAGACACCGTGACCTTACGTAAGACGTATGCCTAATCACAAGAGGTACAAATCGAACGCAGTCATCTCCTTCAACAGTGGTGACATTCACATAGCTTACAACACATTGAGCCCAGTAGGGACTGCGAACTGTAGAACACAGGCTGGCAATCCTGCTGCTAGTTAGGAGCAGAGAGCAAGAATCATCACAGTTCTTCATTGCTTTTCCTTGGTCATCCTGCCATGGCGGCAGCTGATGAGAGAAGAAGCTTTTTGGGTGAAAATTAGCTTTTTTGATGTAGAAGTTAACCACATTCCCCTTCTGGGAGTCATCTCCAAATGAACCATTTTTGAACAACAGTGTGTCAATCCTCTTCCAGCCAGCGCCCAATTCTCCACTTTTTGATGAATGCATAGACTAGAACCATGCCTGCCAGCAGAGCAAGCACGCAAACAACTCTACCGAAAGCTGCCTCTTTCCATAGGCTGAGAAGAAGAGCTGTAAAGAATCCTGCACTCCTCTCCACTTGAGTACTCATTCCTCTTCCAGTTCCAGCACTTTCTTCACTATGATCAAGGCCATGAAGAGACTCTTCTTGTCCAGTATGATGGACTGGCTCAGGCTCTTCATCTCCACTCTCCACATTGTCATACTGATGTTCCGTCATTACCATCCAGAATCTTCCCTTTACCTCTTGTCCTGCTAGTAGTGTCTCTCTTGTATGGAAAGTGGCCACACCCATGTGGGAACAAATGATAAGCTTTGGCCAGAATCGTTGTACCATCCAGTGCATGTGCACATTGCACGTGGTCAAACTTGAATGTTTAAGCTTCTTGCTTGGCTTCGCTTCCTTCTTATCTTTCCACTGTATAATACACTAGCTGAGCAGACCGTCCAGTAAACCAGCAGCAGTCTTGCACTCACACAACACCATCCAGCCAATGGTTTCTTTATGAGAATCAATGGCAAGAACCAAGAAGCAGCAGCTGCAGATTGCGCGAAAGCCTGCCAGTGTGCAGCACTCTGCGAAAAAATTGTCACAATTGATTGCTCATTCTTCTGCTAATGGAGAAGAAAAAGGAGGAGGAGGAAGAGTGTACAAATCCCATCGCTACAGACCTGGAACTGTTGCTCTACGTGAAATACGCCACTATCAGAAGTCAACTGAGCTGCTGATACATAAGCTGCCATTCCAGAGGTTGGTGAAGGAAATTGCCACAAGAGTGAGAAGCGATGTGCGCTTCCAGTCATCTGCAATACTCGCCCTACAAGAAGCCAGTGAGGCCTACCTTGTTGAGCTGTTTGAGGATGTCAACCACTGTGCCATCCATGCCAAGAGGGTAACAATCATGCCCAAGGACATCCATCTGGCACGACGCATTCGAGGAGAGAGTGATTCGCATTTGTGATGATGTTGGCAATCCGTCTCCACTGCTAGGGTTGTCCATAAACGTGTGTCTAAGACTGAAAGCCAGTGTTTGTTCCCCCACAGCTGAATTGCTGCTCAATGTCATTCTGAGTGGACAACAAGTATGGATTGGAATGCGCAGTTCTATTGCTCATGCCACCTATCCATAGTCTGCCTGCATTGAGGACACTATTTGTGTTCAGTTGTTTTGTTTTAGTGGTAGCACACAGGTGAGAAAGAAATCACAACAGACGTAGCAATCAACACACAATAATTGAGCCCTCATTCACAAGTCATTGTCAGCCCTAGTAAAGAGATCTCGAATGGCCTCCCGGTTCTTCTTGATGAAGGCAAAGAGCTGATACTTTCTCTCAGCGAAGGCAGCTTCCTTTGCCTCGTCTTCATCTTCAATTGATTTCAGCTTCTTGTCTAGCGTTCGTTGAAAGGAGTTATAGAATTCAGTGCTCCTCAGATTTTCAGCTTCAGATATTATCCTTTCAACCTGTAGTAATGCAAAAAACAGTTGACTAAACTTTCAAGGGAATTGCAGTGCTCGCCAACAGCATAATATGGCCAACCTCATCCTTATAGGCAGCCTGCACCTTTGGATAGTTTTCTTCTGTCAGCATATCCTCTGGACTGGAGACTCCATCCAAATGGCTGATTGCCTCACTCAGAATCGTTGCTATGATATCCACTTCACCATCGTCCTCCTCCTCCTCCATATCATCATCATCTCCGTCTTCCAAGCCATCTTCAGTTTCAGGCCTATTCTCATTGCCGGTATCGTCGGTGGAATCCCCGTCGTCATCATCATCATCAGTTTCTGGGTGCATAGACTTGATATGACGATTTAGGTTACTTTTGTTGGCAAAAAATTCTCCACATTCCGTGCAAGAGGGCCTCATTGTTGTTGCGCAATTCTTTTTACACTTGGCTTTTCCTTCCTCAGTGACTACTAGGGCCTTCTTTTCTAGTTATCTAGTCTCTATCTAGCTCTCACTCCATCTAGTCTGCACTTTAAATGGCAAAGAGTAGCTAGTCATGATTCATCAGCCCATGATCATGTGGTAGTCTTTCAAAATCTTGCTCGGAGCAGGGCTAGTCTCTGCTGCTACTCTTCTTGCGTATAGCCACTGGTGCATGCTAACTGATAAGGTGGCCGCACATGCACACACACACGCGTGCACATGTTCGTGTAGCACATACAATGCATGTGGGTAAGAGTACACATTGCGCCACTTTGCCTAAAGCATTCTTCTTCTCTAGCTATACCTCTTCAAAAACTTGATCACCATCCATAGCACAGTACCTTTCCCGATGCCAGAGCAGGGGGTAATGGAGTACGAATCGCTGCAACTGCCCATGGGCTACCAGGCCCACATCACAGAGGACACAATACAGTTGCAAAAGGGCAGTGAGTGGGGTCTCGTGCTCAGCCATTGTGAAATGACCACAGTCAGCAGTGTGGTTCTCGCCATTCTGCATCAAGAGGGGAAGTGGCTGCCGAAGACCCCTGGAGAACTCGAGTCACTCGTTACAAACGAGTTGGATTGGCAGCTGCCAGGCTGGGGTGTGAAGCAGCTTCCGCTGTCGAAAAAGAAAACGATCGTCTTGCCAATACCCAAGCAAGTTGAGGACAAGGGCACCGAGTTGTTCTTGAGGTTCAGCTACTACAAGGCGACCCAAGGAATGACTTTGTGTGGCTGCAAGGTAGCGTTGGTACGCGTACAACAGTCTCGGGCAGTTTGAGAGCTGTGCGGTTTAATAAAATTTTGTGCATATTTTTAGCTGCTTTTGGTCGAGGACCACCAGGCTGGTAAGATAGGCCAGAAGGGGGTACCCTTCTCTCGCCAGGAGGCTGTCAGAGTTTACCCGCAGCTGAAGCTGATTGAGCAGGCATGGGAGCTGGCGAGACCAGGCCAGGAATTGAAGAAGAAGGCCCAAGGCATGAGGGCTCTCCTGAATGCCGGCAACGGTCTTGATCTTACGCTAGAGGAAATATGTGTCGAACTGGACGAAGCGGTTTGAGACCTTTCTCAATGAAGTGACCCAGACCAGTGTGGCAAAGTGGAGTAGGGCACTCACGCATTGTGCGAGCTGGCGTTTGGCTTCTTTGTCGTCTCGTGCCAATATAGTTTTTGCCCACGTAGGCACTCATAGCCTTGGCACATTGGATGGTGTCATTCTAATAATGCGTTGCGATAAGTCCATCTGTCAGAAGATGTCTGTTTCTCTGAACTGCAACAATGTGTCAGGCACTAATGGAAGAATTGGAATGCTTGATGACTTCGCTCATCCTCCTCCCCCTCCTCCTCAGTCTGGCGGGAGCTCGGTCAACTGCTCGACATGGTTTGTATGTGCAACAGACCACTCTTGTCCTCCACATACATCGCGCTTCCTTCTTACTCACTAATAGTTCGCTCATCTCATGTCCCAGGTGGTGTGTTCAATACATCGTTGAGTGACCCTTGGGCTTCTAAGGCCTAGCGTAGCATGTGGTGAAAACGCACAAGTTTTCAAATCTGGCTCACCTACTAGTTTCCTGTAGAGGCGTTCACGAGGGAGGTCACAACTCGGCCGGATCTAGCCAAAATTGAAGTGCTACGCACAGCTCTTGAGCACACATCTGACATAAACAATGTGTTGTGGTACCTGGATAGTGTTGGAAACTCTCGTCGATTGTGGCATGACGAAGTTGACTTCTTTGATGATATGCTTTCACACTGATGATGTACCAGTTCAAAGAAGTTACAGTCCCTCAAGGGACATCTGTCTGATTTACACACGTCCTAAATATACACTTGTCAATTTTTGGGCCTGAACAACACAAGTTTGGAGAGCTTCGAAACGATTTGACTTAACAAAAGTTAGCGTTCTGGCTGGGATTCGAACCCAGGCTACCTCTGCAAAGGAACCAGAAAGTTCTGGAGAGATGTGCTACCAACTACACCACCAGAACAGTTAGGCAAGTTTTCAAAGAGTCGCTTGTCATGGTGCACTGCTTGGAAATCCCAGCATAAGTCTCCTAGTCTTGCGCAGCGCATACCTAGTCTTTGCTGCCGCTGCTTTTGTCCTGTCCCTCTGGTCACTGGCCCCCTCATGCTAACTGACAAGGCCTGTGTGACCACACAGATGCTCATGGTCCTTGTGCGTATTATATGACTCGCCTATCTAGGCAAGAGAGGAAATTGGGGCCTTTTAGATACCTACCTTGCATGGAATTAATGTAGTATAAGCCCATTCCTCGAAAGCACTGCTTGTCATGCCAAACAAGTCGTCCAGTGGATGCAGCACTCTCCACAAATACATATGAACTCCTTTGCCCAGCGACTCTTCTGCTGTTGTGGCTTCTTGACTCTTCAAAAGCATGAGTAATGCCAAATTAGTTATCTATGCCCCATCAGATATATCATCCAATCTCTCATACAACACCCTTAAATTCCAGCAAATATCCAAAACCATTGCATTGTGTGTACAGATTCATACAAATTTGTCACACTATGCAGAAATGACATAGACGAAAAAACTGAACAAAAGCGAGACACCTTCCTGCGCTGAGGTTGCTATTAGCAAAAGAAAATTTCAGAAGTGTGTTATTTCAGAGATGTGAGGTTCTGGTGTGTAATCCACTCGCAAAATTCGTCGTAGCAGCCTGCGCCAATCTTCTATCCAGCGAACTGTGGTGAACACATGCCAGTGCCAAACGAGTACGGCCAATGAGACATTTGTTGGCATATCAGAGAGAAAATGCTGCCATGAGCAATTTTTTAGGCATCTGCCACCGCATTTTCTCAACGGCAGTTGCAACTGATCTTCGCTTTTGGTTCATTCTATATGTAATCAGTTTTCTTGCTGTCCAGGGTGATTGACTGAATCAAAATAAAGATTCACTAAACTGTTGTATATTAGACTTGCAACTTGACGCTTGGAAGGGTGCCAGTTCCCCCATTCATTCGTGAGCAAGGGTTTCCGACTCCGCTAAATGTCTGATCTATGTATGTAGTATAACCTCAGTCTTTCTGGCCCATCTTTGCAGAGTCTTGCTCTTTAGATAACAAGGAGCCACTAGTCATGGCATAGTGATCGGAAATCCCGGCTAGTCTTTCCTAATCTCTTGTGGTGCCTAGCTAGTCTCTGCTGCTTCCCTGTGTATAGTCACCTCACCACGGGCGGGCGCAGGCCAACTGATAAGGCAAGTGAGTGCGTGCGTGCGCCCGTGTGTACGTGTGCGTGCGTAGTGCACGTGCACACGTGTGTGCATTCATAGTGTGTGTGGTGTGCATGCAGAGTACACACATATGGGTACCATTGTCACGGGAGCATGAGTGGACAACTCGTTCTGCTAGCAATGTCCATCATTACATACTGTAACATAAACAGACAAAAAACTGGTTGGTGGTTGTTGCGCGAAGTAGATGGTTGGATAGCAATATTATTGTGACTCGAAGATGAGAAGGATGCCAAGTAATGAAAGCGATGGAGGATGATACCATGTCTGTCACCACTTCTGACAACCTTTGATCACCTAATGACAGGGAACTAGAGGCCATTGGATGATGCATTCAACCATCAGATGGCAAATAGCTTGTAGCGAACGAAGGTTACAGAAAAACCAGTCTCAATGCCGAGCGCGTTGTCGTGTGAAAGCAAGTATGAGGATGTGTCATGTGTCCATGCACTAGCACATATAGGCCTAAGAGACACTCGCTGGCCCTAGAATACACTGTACTGCTGCTGCTGCTACTGCTAGGCCATAGAGTCTACTCAAGCGGAACCTCAGGCAGATCACATGGCACATGTCGAGCCTCCATTTCTTCATCGTCCCTAGTGGTGCCAAACATCTCTCTTCCTTGAAGACACGCGCTTTGAGCTGGCTCCGCTCGCTGGACCCCCCTGGCTGCCCATGCTTCTCTTTGTAGGAATCGGCTGAAAAACTCTGAAGTCAATAAATACATCAACATCAGCAACACAACAACAACAACAAGGTTAGACTTTCACAAAGCATAGACAGTGGACATGATTTACAGTGTGTGTTGAGAGAGGGTCTTGCCAAGTACCAGTAAGCAAATAGTACATCAACACACACATGTCTATAAGACAAGTTGTTTAAGAGCATAACACACCTGAGCAAATGGCCGTGTCGGTTAGAGCGCTCAGTTAAAAGAGACCTGCAGGTCAACCAGACCTATGGGTTCGAATCTGGCTGGGAACCCAAAAAATTTCCTTTGCGAGAGGAGTGTAAAAAAAGTTCTCTCCCCTAAACCTCAGCAGGTCCCTCTCTTTTCTATTTTTCTAACTTGTCCATGACCCTTTTGTAGATTGCAACCAGATCTCCTTGGATTAAAAAGACTTTTAAAAAGAGAAGATTTCTCTTAGCAACAAGCTGTTTTGAAAAAGTTGAGTTGATTTATTTTTACAGAGTGGTTTGTGAGTGTTTTAAGGTGGAAGAGAAAAAGAGTGGATACTTTTGCAAAGTATTTCGAAGCCTTTTCGATATGACGCGCGCCCGCCCGGAGTCCACTATTCATGCGCTACTTCTGACACGCTCCTTTCTGAGGGGTTCTTGCAGGGCAACATTGTGATCGCCCGGGATTAATTTTTTGAATAAGACACATGCATTTCTGAGCGGTTGTTGCAAGGCAACATTGGGATCGCCCGTGATTGATTCTTTGAGCATGACACACGCATTTCTGAGAGGTTGTTGCAAGGCAACATTGGGAAGGCCCGGGATTAATTTTTATAGTAGCGAATGAGTGTTCAACAACTGCCTCAATGTAAGCTTTCAAACGGTCAAACGAAGCCGCTCTACAACGTAAGATGGGCGAGTTAGAGTCCTTATAGTGCTCAAAACATAGCGAATGCCGTTTTCCATGGTGCGTATTTTACTAATTGGAAATTACAGTCGCATGAAAGAGCACGTTGAGACCTTTTAAATGATGTGTGATTGTCGCTCTATGATGTAAAATGGGCGAGTTAGAGCCTTTTGGATTTGCATTTTGGATCTTCAAGTTACTGTAACTTGCAAAATTCAAATTTTTGAGTCGCAACTCCTCGTAGCGCATTATAAGTGAGTCGAGACCTATCGAATGAACACAACAGGATCGTCTCTCTGCGACTTTCCTACGAAAATTTCAATTTTCTCAGTACGTGATTTACCAATTGAATAAAAAATTTATCGTGTCATGAAAGAGCACGTCGCGAGCTTTTAGGCGAGCTATCGCACGCCTCTCTACGACGTAAGACGAGCGAGTTAGGGCCGCTTTGCTGTTTGAACTTTGAGTTACTGTAGCTCGCGCAATTCAAAAGTTTGAATCTTGACTTCTCTTAACGGAATGATCAGTATGCCGAAACCTATTCAACGAACTCAAGATCGTCGCTCTACGACAGAAGATGAGCGAGCTAGAGAAGTTTTGCGTTTTGAACATTTGGGTTACTGTAGCTCACGATATTCAAACTCTTGAGTTTCGACCGATACAAGAACAAATCATCAGTGAGTCGAGAGCTATCCAACAAACTCAAGATCGTCTCTCCACGACCCACGCTGAACGAGGTAGAGCGATTTCTGTGTTAAAAATGCGAGAATATCACTTTTCGTAGTGCGTGTTTGCGTAATTGAGAATAAGTCTAATGCCAAATGAAAAAGCACGTCGAGACTTTTTAGTTGACCTATTGCACGCAGCTCTAGGACGTAAGACGAGCGAGTTAGAGCCACTTTGCTCAAACAGGGGGATATCACTCTGCCCCAAGAGAGTCGAGGTTGAGCAAGCCCCCCTTTAGCAAAATCTCAAATGCTTATGACAGCCAGATTACTGTAGTCCAACAAGAAAGAGATGGCCATACAACACAACTATGCACACACATAGCACTAGCTCATGCTTCTCAAAAACCCGCGACGACTGTGTTTCAAGCCGGCCCCTTCCAGCCCGCGCGCCCCTCCATTATCAGCTGTTTGCTCTCCGAGCAGCGGCCGGCCGCCGCCGCCGCCGCCGCTACCACACCGGCCGATGTTTGCACACACTTCTTTCCGCCGCTGCGCGGAAGCGAAGCGCGAAAAATTTTACGACCGCATCAAGGTGACAATAGGCTTCTACTACTGCCGTGCATCAACGGAACCGCCGTTCGACGCTGCACCATCTGGCCCAAGTTTCGTCTTCGGCCGCCGCCTAAATCGTCCGAAATTCGCGATTTTCGGGCAAATTTCGGCCGTTTTCGGAAGAACATTCTTCGCAACAACGATTACGATTCCGCCATAGTACGGCTTGCTTCGCTGTGAGACCCAACTTGCGCACCATTTGCTTTACACACTGTGTTCGCTGTGAGACCCAAGTTGATAACAATATGCTTTACACACTGTCAAAGCACCGTCAACACGGGGTTTCGTCTTCTGACCAAGAACGGCGCACGAGTCACGGGCACAGGCGAAGCGCAAAACGTCGGTTTGTCCTCTGACCAAGAAGGGCGCACGAGTCACGGGCACAGGCGAAGCGCAAAACGTCGCTTTGTCAGGTGCCACTGTCCCGGGCGGTCTCTTTGCTGATTACGGAGAGAGGCGCAGTCGGCGCAAAGCGACATCGAGACCGGCGACCTCCAACCTTTGACAGAAGTTGCAGCGCGTCAGCTGCGCGACATCGGTCCTCTGAAACTGCAGCGCGTCAGCTTCGCGACATCGGTCTCTGAAGGTGCAGCGCGTCAGGTGAGCGACATGGGTGTTAATTGAAGCTGCAGCGCATCAGCTGCGCGACATCGATCTCTGAAGCTGCAGCGCGTCAGCTGCGCGACATCGGTGTTTGAAGCTGCAGCGCGTCAGCGGCGCGACATCGGTCTCTGAAGCTGCAGCACGTCAGCTGTGCGACATCGGTCTGTGAGGCTGCAGCACGTCAGCTGCGCGACATCGGTCTCTGAAGCTGCAGCGCGTCAGCTGCGCGACATCGGTCTCTCAAGCTGCAGCACGTCAGCTGCGCGACATCGGTCACTGAAGCTGCAGCGCGTCAGCTGCGCGACATCAGTCTCTGAAGATGCAATGCGTCATCCACGTGGGCTATAGACCCTAGTTTTATAGTATTTAGTAGCCATAGAGCCATAATTTAGTAGGTATAGTGTTGACGAACTGCCGTCGTTTGCTGTGGTACCGTAGTGTTTGTGGTTCTCCTCTGAGTCACAAAGCGTTATTGTCTTTCATGATACTTTGAACATACCAACCTTCATTCAGCTCATTTAATTGATTGAACGAAAGTGGTTTGCCTAAGGGAGAAGGGCGCGCGCTGCCCACCAGGTCGCTTTGTTTACGTACTCTCGCCGTCGCCTCGCGCTACAAACTCCGACAAATTTGTCGTTTCCCCTACGTACTGTACAAAGTCAGCGAAGGGGCTGGCTGGCCACCCAACAAATTCCTACAAACTCCTACAAAGTTTCTCTACAAACTCATCATTTCTAGCCATACACAATTCCTACAAATTTGTAGGCCTCCGACATATACATAGGTATTATTTTTTCGCCGCGTCTCAGCGCGGGAGGTGTATATACATATACGGATGACAATGTGTGTGTGTGTGTCTGTCTGTCTGTCTGTCTGTCTGTCTGTCCGTCCGCGCATCGAAGTAAGGTATGCGACATATGTGGTCAAGTAGAGTCAGGGTCGCTGAGTACGGATCCGATGTCCGTTTCTGTTGCTAATTTCGCATTTTCGAGATATTTACAATTAAAATATGAAAATGTCAAAAATCGACTTTTTCGCCTGATGACCTAGCGGCGAAATTTCTTCAGAAATGGAAAGAGCATAGACAGCGGCTAATTTGTAACACAAAAGAAATTTTTTCGAACTGTGGAATTTGATAGAAATACGCGATTATCTGTCAAAATTTCATAAAATGACAAAAATAGAACGTCATTTATTGACGAATGTGAACGCAGAGATGGAAAGGTCTAGTGGCCTTAAGAATTTGTGACATAGTTCTACAGGTGTAAGACGTTTCAATTTCGAGATATTCACAATTAAAATACAAAAAATGTCGAAAATCGACTTTTCGCCTGATATGGTAGCGGCGAAATTTCTTCAGGAATGGAAAGAGCGTAGACCGCGGATAATTTGTAACATAAAAGAATTTTTTTGCAAATGTGGAATTTATTAGAAATACGAGATTATTTGTCCAAATTCCATAAATTGACAAAATTAAAACGTTATTTATTGACGAATGTGAATGCAGAAATGGAAATGTCGTGTGCCAATAAGAATTTGTGACACAGTTCTACGATTTTCAAAAATTGCAATTTTGAGATATTAGAATTAAATTAAAATTGAAAAGTGTTGAAATCGACATTTTCGTCTGATGGAACAGCGGCTAAATTTCTTAAGAAATGGCAAGCGCATAGACTACGGATAATTAGCAAAACAAAATATAATTTTTGCATGCGTTAAAGTTGATAGAAATGTTTACAATTCCACAAATTGTCCACACTTTTGTTTATAGCTGAATGTGAACGCAGAATAGAAAGGTCGTACGCCAAAAGGAATTCCTGTTAAAGAACGACTGCACTGCAATAGCTGGCAAGTTTTTTTGTTGGATGTGATGTATTTACAGTTTACACGAATCGGAACTTCAGATGAACGGCGTCGTATCATGCCGATACCATGTAGCGAATGCGGCGATATCACTGAGCTTTAGATCAGTTGTATAGACAACCGTATCGTGGGAATAGCTGCACTTGGTGTGTGGTGCACGTTCTCAAGACAATTTCTCCAGATACGGCTAATGATGTGAACAAAGTTGTCCACACTGTTCACCAAGATTTGACAGACACAAAGCATAGGTTGAACTTTTTTCGCCGCGCCTCAGCGCGGCGAGGTGTATAATACGGTTGACAATGTCTGTGTGTCCGTCCGTCCGTCCGTCCGTCCGTCCGTCCGTGGCACCGAAGTAAAGTCAGTGACATATGTGGTCAAGTAGAGTCGATGTCGCTGAGTACGGATCCGATGTCCGTTTCTGTTGCTAATTTCGCATTTTCGAGATATTCGCAATTAAAATTCGAAAATGTCGAAAATCGACTTATTCGTCTGATGCGCTAGCCGCGAAAATTCTTCAGAAATGGAAAGAGCATGGACCGCGGATAATTTGTAACACAAAAGAAATTTTTTGCAAATGTGGAATTTAATAGAAATACGCGATTATTTGTCAAAATTGCATAAATTGACTAAAATGCAACGTCATTTGTTGACGAATGTGAATGCAGAAATGGAAAGGTCGTATGCCAATAAGAATTTGTGACATAGTTTTGCAGTTTTTAAAAATTGCAATTTTGAGATATTTTCAATCAAAATATGAAAATGTCGAAAATCGATTTTTTCACCTGATGATATAACGGCGAAATTTCTCCAGAAATGGAAAGAGTATAGACTGCGGATAATTTGTAACGCAAGAGAAATTTTTGCAAATATGGAATTTAATAGAAATACGTGATTATTTTTCAAAATTCCATAAATCAACAAAATAGAACGTCGTTTTTTGACGAATTTGAACGCAGAAATGGTAAGGCCGCATGCCAATAAGAATTTGTGACATAGTTTTACAGTTTTAATAAATTCCAATTTCGAGATATTTAGAATTAAAATTCAAAAAATGTCAAAATTCAGATTTTCGTCTGGTGGCCAGAACAGCTGTTCATTGATGAATGTGCACTCGGAAACAGAAATGCGTACGCTGAACACAGGAATTCGCTCGCACCAAATTTTTGACAAGTTTTTTTGTTGGATGTGACGTTTTCACACAGGTAGGAAACATCAGATAAACGGCGTCGTATCATGCCGATAACATATAGCGAACGCGGCGATATCACTGAGCTTCAGATCAGCTGTACAGAGTACAGACAACCGTATCGTGGGGATAGCTGCACTTGGCATTAAGGTACACATTCTCAAGACACTTTCTCCAGATGCGGCTAACGATGTGTACAAAGTTCACTATACTGTTCACCAAAATTTGACAGACACAAGGTATAGGTTGAACTTTTTACACACACAGCTTGTTACACACACAGCTTGTTGCCATGACTTCGACGACTTCGTGGTTTGCACTGTATGGTCAAATTGCACCCAGTGCAGCGCAGCGCAGCAGTCAGGCCTGTTTGCCCGCTGGGGGGTGAGAGCGCCTCGTTTGGGATGTGAGAAGAGATAGGCAGCAGGCGGCATAATAATGCCTAGGCAGGGACCTCGGTACATAGTACCTACTAGCCGTTCCTTCCCGTTGCAGAAGAGTTCCTGAGATCTGAATACTATGGAATGTAGTCGTCAATGGCCGTAATGTCCTGCTGCATGATCTGTCCTGTTCATGGTCTGTCCGTTGCAAGGTCTGTCCCGTTGTGATGGATGTCTGTCCCGTCTGTCTGTCCCGTCTGTCCCGTTGTGTCTAGTCATACGGGGGGCGAAACTGGCATAGTGTACCTATGCCAAAACCGCCGGGGGGCGGTTCTGGTATGGGGGCGGTTTTGGCATGTGACACCGGCATTCTTGTTAAACCTTGCACATTGCTCGTAATGTATGTACCTACGAAACGATTCTCGGTTTAGAACAACTTTCCTGGAGTAGATGGGCCTACTGCTTCATCAAGCGCCACAAGAAAGAAATTTCACAGCGGATTGCAACCCCAATGGGTCGAAAGCGCGCTGAGGTACACATACCATACACATTGTAACCTCGCTTTGCTTTTATCAATTCTTCAGCTGAACTTTGTGATTCCACTCCCACTTCGTCCTGACGACGGCTCACGGCGCCAGTAAGTCTTCGTTCTTTGCAAGCAGGGTGTAATGACACAGTTGCTATGTTTCGAAATATTGCGATGGGTTTGCTGTGCTTTGTGTGCAAATGCTCGATCTACAATAGGTTGATGGAAGATTAATAAGCCCCCCCCCCCCCTCTCCACTGCTCTAACGCGCGCAGTAGTAATGTCAATTTGTCTGTTGCTCTTGAGAAAGCAGTGCCTGACGTTCAGTGGTCACTCGAGATCAGATCCCCCTGAAACCTGCTGGGGCGAAAACTGTCCACAAGTGGCAAGGTGGGAAGGCCTGCGAGCTGGTTGGTGACTTGACGGGCAGGGAGGAGGACGATCGCGAGTACGTGACGGACGGCATGCTCTACGTGTTGCTGAGCCGCGTCACCACCCTGCAAGGCCTCTACCTGATCAACCTCAAGGAAAAGCACATCAGAGCATCGGCCGACGTCAGGGACGAGATGGCTAGGCAGAGGTTGGCTGCGCTGCCTCATAACGATAGACCCATTGTGAGCGGCAAAGAAAGATTGTAGTCTTCTTGCTCATTCAGGAGGCCCGAGAACGCCCCTGAGACTATTGTGGCCGACATTGGGGCAGTGGAGCAGCCGACAGTGGTGTTCCACAACGTGGTCTCCCTGCGGACCAACCTCAAGTACCTGACGGCCGAGAGCAACCTGCTGGCTGCCGACGTTCTCGTGCTGGCCGAGACGCACGCTTCGCAGGCAGACGCTGACAGACTGGCTTTGCCCGGCTTCCCCTTCGCCTACTTCTCTGTGGGTGTGGCGGTCGGCCCAATGGAGTGAGTAGTGACAAGTCAAGTGTTTCTCTGCAGTTATGTAGTCGCACTGCACTTAACGCTGCCCTCGTCCACTGCTTTTGCCACTCTCCTTCACGCTTCGCTTGAGCCTCGCTCACTTCGCTTGCACAGGAATTGGGGTCTGGGAGTCTACTCGAAGGCAGAGCTGCCCATTCGAAGAGAAGCGACTTGTGGCGGCGCTGTGGAAGCGGTGCTCTTCCCCCTGGGCGACTGCAGCGTCCTGGGCCTCTACAGGTCGCCCAGCCGGCCTCTGACGGCTCTTCTGGAACTTCTGGAGCGCCTGCTGCACCCCGAGCCCATGGAGGAGAAGGTGGTGATTCTTGGGGACTTCAACGTCTGCCTCGACAGGGAGTCGACTGAGAGGCGGCGGCTTCTGGCTTGGATGGAGGAGCGCTCCTTCGCCCACGTCGACGTCGGCCCCACGCACATCTACGGGTCGTCCATCGACCACATCTGGGCCAGAAACGGCGCCGTCGGCCAGCCCACACAGGCCATCGTCAGCTACTACAGCGACCACCACAGCCTGCTGACCACGCTCAATAGTTAGGCTACAGGTGCACATCTCTTCTCGAGTTGGGCTCTCTTCGGTTGTTTGAGTTGCACTTGCTAGTTGCAGTTGGGACCGGTGTTTGGTGTGCTTCGGTCGGTGTTACGTCGTGTGCGTTTTCCTTGCTTGCTTTCCTTGTCTTGCTAGCTTAGCTACAACTAGCCGTTCCTTCCTGTTGCAGAAGAATTCCTGAGATCTGAATAGCATGGAATGTAGCCGTCAATGGCCGTAATGTCCTGTTGCATGATCTGTCCTGTTCAAGGTCTATCCGTTGCAAGGTCGGTCCTGCTGTGAGCCAACGGCGCTGGTCGCCTCGCGCGACCATCCTGTTGCCACGTCTGTCCTGTTGCAAGATCTGTCCTGTTGCAAGATTTGTCCTGTTGTAAGATCTGTCGTGTTGCAAGATCTGTCCTGTTGCAAGGTCTGTCCTGTTGCAAGGTCTGTCCTGTTGCAAGATCTGTCCTGTTGGAGGGAGGGTCTGTCCTGTTGCAAGATTTGTCCTGTTGCAAGACCTGTCCTGTTGCAAGATTTGTCCTGTTGCAAAATCTGTCCTCTTGCAAGGTCTGTCCTGTTGCAAAATCTGTCCTGTTGCAAGGTCTGTCCTGTTGCAAGATCTGTCCTGTTGAGAAATCTGTCCTGCTGCAAGATTTGTCCTGTTGCGACCCGTTGCAAGGTCTGTCCTGTTGCACGATCTGTCCTGTTGCAAGATGTGTACTGTTGCAAAATCTGTCCTGTTGCAGAAGGTCTGTCCTGTTGCGAGCCAATGGCGCTGGTCGCCTCGCGCGACCATCCTGTTGCAAGATTTGTCCTGTTGCAAAATTTGTCCTGTTGCAAAATCTGTCGTGTTGTAAGATCTGTCCTGTTGCAAGATCTGTCCTGTTGCAGGGTCTGTCCTGTTGCAAGATCTGTCCTGCTGCAGGGTCTGTCCTGTTGCAAGATTTGTCCACTTGCAACATTTGTCCTGTTGCAAGACCTGTCCTGTTGCAAGATTTGTCCTGTTGCAAAATCTGTCCTCTTGCAAGGTCTGTCCTGTTGCAGGGTCTGTCCTGTTGCAAGATCTGTCCTGCTGCAGGGTCTGTCCTGTTGCAAGATTTGTCCACTTGCAACATTTGTCCTGTTGCAAGACCTGTCCTGTTGCAAGATTTGTCCTGTTGCAAAATCTGTCCTCTTGCAAGGTCTGTCCTGTTGCAAAATCTGTCCTGTTGCAAGGTCTGTCCTGTTGCGAAATCTGTCCTGCTGCAAGATTTGTCCTGTTGCAACCCGTTGCAAGGTCTGTCCTGTTGCACGATCTGTCCTGTTGCAAGATGTGTACTGTTGCAAAATCTGTCCTGTTGCAGAAGGTCTGTCCTGTTGCGAGCCAACGGCGCTGGTCGCCTCGCGCGACAATCCTGTTGTAACGTCCGCACTGTTGCAGCGTCCTGTTGCAGAAAGTCTGTCCTGTTGCAAGCTAATGGCGCTAACTGCCTCGCGAACGCGCCGTACAAAGCGGCGCGCAAAACAAATGCTAGAGAGCGGGCCGATTGTCCTGTTGCAAGATCTGCCCTGTTGCAAGCGAAATAGTCGCTGAAGCGGCTAGAATTGCCTGCGCGAGCATTGTCGTACTGTTCGGCTCCGTTGCAATTGCACATTGTAAGGTTCTCTGCTGTACCGCTCACTGCCGCACTGTTCGCTTTTGCAAGGCTCTGCTACCGTGCATTGCCGTACTGTTCAGGCAAAGCCTGCGTTGAAGGCAGGCGCGGTCGATCGATCGAAGCGAGCGAGCTTCTCTGCGGGACGCCGCTGGCGTCCTGCTGGCTTCCTAGTGCGTGCATGCTGAAGCGTCGCGTGGCGAAGTGCTAGCGAGGCAAGCGCATGCTGAAGCGTCGCGTGGCGAAGTGCTAGGGAGGCAGGCGTCTACAGACAGACACTACACCTAGCTAGCTTAGTGCAAGACTAGCGTGCTTTCCCGTTGCAGAAGAATTTGTGTCATGTGATTAGCATGGTATTTGTATCGTCTGCCAATGTGCTTGTTCAAGGCGCTGCTGGGGTACCTCGTTTCAACGGTTAGTTTGGCGAAACACTCGCTCAAGCGGCTAGAATTGCCTGCGTGAGCATTGGCGTGCTGTCCATCCTGTTGCAAAGGTGTGTCCTGTTGCGAGCCAACGGCGCTCGTCGCCTCGCGCGACGATCCTGTTGTAACGTCTGAACTGTTGCAGCGTCCTGTTGCAGAAAGTCTGTCCTGTTGCAAGAACTGTCCTGTTGCAAGCGAAATAGTCGCTGAAGCGGCTAGAATTGCCTGCCGGCTCTGTTGCAGTTGCGCAGCGTCCTGTTGCAGAAAGTCTGTCCTGTTGCAAGATGTGTCCTGTTGCAAGCGAAATAGTCGCTGAAGCGGCTAGAATTGCCTGCGCGAGCATTGTCGTACTGTTCGGCTCTGTTGCAATTGCGCAGCGTCCTGTTGCAGAAAGTCTGTCCTGTTGCAAGATCTGTCCTGTTGCAAGCGAAATAGTCGCTGAAGCGGCTAGAATTGCCTGCCGGCTCTGTTGCAATTGCGCAGCGTCCTGTTGCAGAAAGTCTGTCCTGTTGCAAGATGTGTCCCGTTGCAAGCGAAATAGTCGCTGAAGCGGCTAGAATTGCCTGCGCGAGCATTGTCGTACTGTTCGGCTCTGTTGCAATTGCGCAGCGTCCTGTTGCAGAAAGTCTGTCCTGTTGCAAGATCTGTCCTGTTGCAAGCGAAATAGTCGCTGAAGCGGCTAGAATTGCCTGCCGGCTCTGTTGCAATTGCGCAGCGTCCTGTTGCAGAAAGTCTGTCCTGTTGCAAGCAAGATCTGTCCTGTTGCAAGCGAAATAGTCGCTGAAGCGGCTAGAATTGCCTGCGCGAGCATTGTCGTACTGTTCGGCTCTGTTGCATTTGCGCATTGCAAGGTTCTCTGCTGTACCGCCCACTGCCGCACTGTTCGCTTCTGCAAGGCTCTGCTACCGTGCATTGCCGTACTGTTCAGGCAAAGCCTGCGTTGAAGGCAGGCAGCAACAGGCGACGCTGGCCGTGCAGCGATTGATTTTCTGCGGTCGATGGATCCAAGCGAGCGAGCTTCTCTGCGGGACGCCGCTGGCGTCCTGCTGGCTTCCTAGCGCGCGCATGCTGAAGCGTCGCGTGGCGAAGTGCTAGCGAGGCAGGCGCATGCTGAAGCGTCGCGTGGCGAAGTGCTAGGAAGGCAAGCGTACTCAGACAGACAGACGGACAGACAAAACACCTAGCTGGCATAGTAATGTAGATTTGTCCTGTTGCGACCCGTTGCAAGGTCTGTCCTGTTGCACGATCTGTCCTGTTGCAAGATGTGTACTGTTGCAAAATCTGTCCTGTTGCAGAAGGTCTGTCCTGTTGCGAGCCAATGGCGCTGGTCGCCTCGCGCGACCATCCTGTTGCAAGATTTGTCCTGTTGCAAAATTTGTCCTGTTGCAAAATCTGTCGTGTTGTAAGATCTGTCCTGTTGCAAGATCTGTCCTGTTGCAGGGTCTGTCCTGTTGCAAGATCTGTCCTGCTGCAGGGTCTGTCCTGTTGCAAGATTTGTCCACTTGCAACATTTGTCCTGTTGCAAGACCTGTCCTGTTGCAAGATTTGTCCTGTTGCAAAATCTGTCCTCTTGCAAGGTCTGTCCTGTTGCAGGGTCTGTCCTGTTGCAAGATCTGTCCTGCTGCAGGGTCTGTCCTGTTGCAAGATTTGTCCACTTGCAACATTTGTCCTGTTGCAAGACCTGTCCTGTTGCAAGATTTGTCCTGTTGCAAAATCTGTCCTCTTGCAAGGTCTGTCCTGTTGCAAAATCTGTCCTGTTGCAAGGTCTGTCCTGTTGCGAAATCTGTCCTGCTGCAAGATTTGTCCTGTTGCAACCCGTTGCAAGGTCTGTCCTGTTGCACGATCTGTCCTGTTGCAAGATGTGTACTGTTGCAAAATCTGTCCTGTTGCAGAAGGTCTGTCCTGTTGCGAGCCAACGGCGCTGGTCGCCTCGCGCGACAATCCTGTTGTAACGTCCGTACTGTTGCAGCGTCCTGTTGCAGAAAGTCTGTCCTGTTGCAAGCTAATGGCGCTAACTGCCTCGCGAACGCGCCGTACAAAGCGGCGCGCAAAACAAATGCTAGAGAGCGGGCCGATTGTCCTGTTGCAAGATCTGCCCTGTTGCAAGCGAAATAGTCGCTGAAGCGGCTAGAATTGCCTGCGCGAGCATTGTCGTACTGTTCGGCTCCGTTGCAATTGCACATTGTAAGGTTCTCTGCTGTACCGCTCACTGCCGCACTGTTCGCTTTTGCAAGGCTCTGCTACCGTGCATTGCCGTACTGTTCAGGCAAAGCCTGCGTTGAAGGCAGGCGCGGTCGATCGATCGAAGCGAGCGAGCTTCTCTGCGGGACGCCGCTGGCGTCCTGCTGGCTTCCTAGTGCGTGCATGCTGAAGCGTCGCGTGGCGAAGTGCTAGCGAGGCAAGCGCATGCTGAAGCGTCGCGTGGCGAAGTGCTAGGGAGGCAGGCGTCTACAGACAGACACTACACCTAGCTAGCTTAGTAATTTAGATACCTACTAGAGTCTATAGCCCGTGGATAACGCATTGCAGCTTCAGAAACCGATGCCGCGCAGCTGACGCGCTGCAGCTTCAGAGACCGATGTCGCGCAGCTGACGTGCTGCAGATTCAGAGACCGATGTCGCGCAGCTGACGTGTTGCAGCTTCAGAGGCCAATGTCGCGCAGCTGACGCGCTGCAGCCTCAGAGACCGATGTCGCGCAGCTGACGTGCTGCAGATTCAGAGACCAATGTCGCGCAGCTGACGTGTTGCAGCTTCAGAGGCCGATGTCGCGCAGCTGACGCGCTGCAGCTTCAGAGAACGATGTCGCGCAGCAGCTTCAGAGACCGATGTCGAGCAGCTGACGCGTTGCAGCTTCAGAGACCGATGTCGCGCAGCTGACGCACTCCAGCTTTAGAGACCGATGTCGCGCAGCTGACGTGCTTCAGCTTCAGAGACCGATGGCGCGCTGCTGACGCGCTGCGCTTCTGACAATGGTTCGGGATTGCTGGTCTCGGTGTCGCTTTGCGCCGACTGCTTGCCCGTTGTCGCGCAACTCACGCGTTGGATCGGATATTCGCAGCCCGTTGTCGTGCAACTCAGGCGCTGGAGAACATGGCCCTACTGTCATTGCGCATCCAAGTGTTGTCAAAATGTTGTCTCACTTGGTACTGAACCTCTGCCTCAAACTTTCTCGGATTCAGCACTAAACGCAGGCAACACTGGCCGTCACCGCGGACTGTGTATGGCGGTTCTGAATGTAGACTGTGCACTGTACGCAGGCTGCACTGGTCGCGAACTATCTATGGCTACCCGCAGTGTAGATTGTGTACGCGCGCGGCTTTACTTCAGCGCGGGACGGCCCGCTGGTATTGTAGAGTGAAGAGCGTCGACCCTCCCCCATAGCAGCATATAATCAATAGTCTGACGTCACCGGCTTCGCGACATAGGCGGTCGCTCGTGCGACGCGCACTCATCGGACCGATGCGTGCTCGCGACGCACGGTGATTGGATAGACGAAATACGTCATCTGACAGGCGGCGCGGCAGTCGATCGACCGAATTTAGGCGGCGGCCAAAGACCAAACTTCCGCCAGATGGTCCCCCGTGGAAGGCGGTTCCGAAAATGTATAGATGCCCGGGATCCGAGGCCGCGGTCGAAAGATATTTTGTTCACACACAAATAGACAGACTGACAGACAGCGCGCGATTAGAGACCGATGTCGCGCAGCTGACGTGCTTCAGCTTCAGAGACCGATGGCGCGCTGCTGACGCGCTGCGCTTCTGGCAATGGTTCGGGATTGCTGGTCTCGGTGTCGCTTTGCGCCGACTGCTTGCCCGTTGTCGCGCAACTCACGCGTTGGATCGGATATTCGCAGCCCGTTGTCGTGCAACTCAGGCGCTGGAGAACATGGCCCTACTGTCATTGCGCATCCAAGTGTTGTCAAAATGTTGTCTCACTTGGTACTGAACCTCTGCCTCAAACTTTCTCGGATTCAGCACTAAACGCAGGCAACACTGGCCGTCACCGCGGACTGTGTATGGCGGTTCTGAATGTAGACTGTGCACTGTACGCAGGCTGCACTGGTCGCGAACTATCTATGGCTACCCGCAGTGTAGATTGTGTACGCGCGCGGCTTTACTTCAGCGCGGGACGGCCCGCTGGTATTGTAGAGTGAAGAGCGTCGACCCTCCCCCATAGCAGCATATAATCAATAGTCTGACGTCACCGGCTTCGCGACATAGGCGGTCGCTCGTGCGACGCGCACTCATTGGACCGATGCGTGCTCGCGACGCACGGTGATTGGATAGACGAAATACGTCATCTGACAGGCGGCGCGGCAGTCGATCGACCGAATTTAGGCGGCGGCCAAAGACCAAACTTCCGCCAGATGGTCCCCCGTGGAAGGCGGTTCCGAAAATGTATAGATGCCCGGGATCCGAGGCCGCGGTCGAAAGATATTTTGTTCACACACAAATAGACAGACTGACAGACAGCGCGCGATTAGTAGAGAGGATCACACACAAATAGACAGACTGACAGACAGCGCGCGATTAGTAGAGAGGATGTCCGGGATCCGAGGCCGCGGTCGAAAGATATTTTGTTCACACACAAATAGACAGACTGACAGACAGCGCGCGATTAGTAGAGAGGACTAGCCGTTCCTTCCTGTTGCAGAAGAATTTGTGTGATCTGAATAGCACGAAATGTACATGTAGTCGTCAATGGCCGTAATGTCCTGTTGCATAATCTGTCCTGTTCAAGGTCTGTCCGTTGCAAGGTCTGTCCTGTTGTGAGCCAACGGCGGTGGTCGCCTCGTGCGCGCGCCGCAACGTCCGTCCCGGTCATTGTCAAGGTCTGACCTGTTGCAAGGTCTCGCCTGTTGCAAGATCTATCCTCATCCTGTTGCAAGGCCTGTCGTGTTGCAAGGTTTGTCCTGTTGCAAGGTCTCTCCTGTTGCAAGATCTGTCCTGTGGTAAGATCTGTCATGTTGCAAGATTTGTCCTGTTGCAAAATCTGTCCTGTTGCAGAAGGGCTGTCCTGTTGCAAGATCTGTCCTGTTGCAAGATTTGTCCTGTTGCAAAATCTGTCCTGTTGCAAGATCTGTCCTGTTGCAAGATTTGTCCTGTTGCAAAATCTGTCCTGTTGCAAGGTCTGTCCTGTTGCAAAATCTGTTCTCTTGCAAGGTCTGTCCTGTTGTGAGCCAACGGCGGTGGTCGCCTCGTGCGCGCGCCGCAACGTCCGTCCTGGTCATTGTCAAGGTCTGACCTGTTGCAAGGTCTCGCCTGTTGCAAGATCTATCCTGTTGCAAGGCCTGTCGTGTTGCAAGGTTTGTCCTGTTGCAAGGTCTCTCCTGTTGCAAGATCTGTCCTGTGGTAAAATCTGGCATGTTGCAAGATTTGTCCTGTTGCAAAATCTGTCCTGTTGCAGAAGGTCTGTCCTGTTGCAAGATCTGTCCTGTTGCAAGGTCTGTCCTGTTGCAAAATCTGTCCTCTTGCAAGGTCTGTCCTGTTGCAAAATCTGTCCTGTTGCAAGGTCTGTCCTGTTGCAAAATCTGTCCTCTTGCAAGGTCTGTCCTGTTGCAAGATCTGTCCTGTTGCAAGATCTGTCCTGTTGCAAGATCTGTCCTTTTGCAAGATTTGTCCTGTTGCAAAATCTGTCCTGTTGCAAGGTCTGTCCTGTTGCAAGATCTGTCCTGTTGCAAGATTTGTCCTGTTGCAAAATCTGTCCTGTTGCAAAATCTGTCCTGTTGCAAGATTTGTCTGTCCTGTTGCAAGATAAAATCTGTCCTGTTGCAAGATTTGTCCTGTTGCAAAATCAGGCCTGTTGCGAGCCAATGGCCTCGCGCGACCATCCTGTTGCAACGTCTGTACTGTTGCAAGATTTGTACCTACTGGTGCAGAAAGTCTCTCTGTTGCAAGCCAACGGCGCTGACTGCCTCGCGAACGCGCCGTACAAAGCGCCGCGCAAAACAAATGGTAGAGAGCCGCCAGATCCAATGCGAGCTAAAGGGGAGCCCCCTGATTGAGCGGCGACGGTGCCTTGCCGTACTGTTCAGGCGATGCCTGCGTTGAAGGCAGGCAGCAACAGGCGGCGCTGGCCGTGCAGCGATTGATTGCCGCCGCTGGCGTCCCGCTGGCGTCTAGGCGCGCGCGTGCTGAAGCGTCGC
Organism: Linhomoeus sp. GSCO2_2; assembly: GCA_030248115.1. Taxonomy (NCBI): domain Eukaryota; kingdom Metazoa; phylum Nematoda; class Chromadorea; order Monhysterida; family Linhomoeidae; genus Linhomoeus; species Linhomoeus sp. GSCO2_2. The sequence continues at coordinate 71,434 of JASAMZ010005538.1, read as the reverse complement.
GTGGCGAAGTGCTAGCGAGGCAAGCGCATGCTGAAGCGTCGCGTGGCGAAGTGCTAGGGAGGCAAGCGTGGACGGACAGACAGACAGACACTACACCTAGCTAGCATAGTAATGTACTAGAGTCTATAGCCCGTGGATAACGCGCTGCAGCTTCAGAGACCGATGTCGCGCAGCTGACGCGCTGCAGCCTCAGAGGCCGAAGTCGCGCAGCCGACGTGTTGCAGCTTCAGAGACCGATGTCGCGCAGCTGACGCGTTGCAGCTTCAGAGACCGATGTCGCGCAGCTGACGCGTTGCAGCTTCAGAGACCGATGTCGTGCAGCTGACGCGCTGCAGCTTCAGAGACCGTTGTCGCGCAGCTGACGCGCTGCAGCTTCAGAGACCGATGTCGCGCAGCTGACGCGCTGCAGCTTCAGAGACCGATGTCGCGCAGCTGACGTGTTGCAGCTTCAGAGACCAATGTTGCGCTGCTGACGCGTTGCAGCTTCTGACAATGGTTCGGGATTGCTGGTCTCGGTGTGGCTTGCGCCGACTGCCTGCCCGTTGTCGCGCAACTCAAGCGTTCGATCGGATACTCGCACCCCATTGTCGCGCATCTCACGCGTCCCAGCGGATACTCCGCGCAACTCATGCGTTCGATCGGATACCCACAGCCCGTTGTCACGCAACTCACGCCCTGGACAATATGGCCCTACTGTCATCGCGCATCCAAGTGTTGTCAAAATGTTGTCTCACTCGGTGCTGAACCACTGCCTCAAACCTTCTCGGATTCAGCACTATACGCAGGCAACACTGGCCGTCACCGCGGACTGTGTATGGCGGTTCAGAATATAGACTGTGCATTGTACGCAGGCAGCACTGGTCGCGGACTATCTATGGCTGCTCGCAGTGTAGATTGTGTACGCGCGCGGCTTTACTTCAGCGCGGGACGGCCCGCTGGTATTGTAGAGCGAAGAGCGTCGACCCTCCCCTATAGCAGCATATAATCAATAGTCTGACGTCACCGGCTTTTCGCGACATAGGCGTTCGCTCGTGCGACGCGCACTCATTGGACCGATGCGTGCTCGCGACGCACGGTGATTGGATAGACGAAATACGTCATCCGACAGGCGGCGCGGCAGTCGGTCGACCGAATTTAGGCGGCGGCCGAAGACCAAACTTCCGCCAGATGGTTTCCGGCGGAAGGCGGTTCCGAAAATGTATAGATGTCCGGGATGCGTCGCCGCTGTCGAGAGATATTTTGTTCACACACAGACAAACAAACAAACAGACAGCGCGCGATTAGTAGAGAGGAAGCACTGGTCGCGGACTATCTATGGCTGCTCGCAGTGTAGATTGTGTACGCGCGCGGCTTTACTTCAGCGCGGGACGGCCCGCTGGTATTGTAGAGCGAAGAGCGTCGACCCTCCCCTATAGCAGCATATAATCAATAGTCTGACGTCACCGGCTTTTCGCGACATAGGCGTTCGCTCGTGCGACGCGCACTCATTGGACCGATGCGTGCTCGCGACGCACGGTGATTGGATAGACGAAATACGTCATCCGACAGGCGGCGCGGCAGTCGGTCGACCGAATTTAGGCGGCGGCCGAAGACCAAACTTCCGCCAGATGGTGCCCGGCGGAAGGCGGTTCCGAAAATGTATAGATGTCCGGGATGCGTCGCCGCTGTCGAGAGATATTTTGTTCACACACAGACAAACAAACAAACAGACAGCGCGCGATTAGTAGAGAGAGACTAGAGTCTATAGCCCGTGGATAACGCGCTGCAGCTTCAGAGACCGATGTCGCGCAGCTGACGCGCTGCAGCTTAAGAGGCCGAAGTCGCGCACCTGACGTGTTGCAGCTTCAGAGACCGATGTCGCGCAGCTGACGTGTTGCAGCTTCAGAGACCAATGTCGCGCAGCTGACGCGTTGCAGCTTCAGAGACCGATGTCGCGCAGCTGACGCGCTGCAGCTTCAAAGACCGATGTCGCGCAGCTGACGCGCTGCATCTTCAGAGACCGATGTCGCGCAGCTGACGTGTTGCAGCTTCAGAGACCGATGTCGCGCTGCTGACGCGCTGCAGCTTCTGACAATGGTGCGGGATTGCTGGTCTCGGTGTGGCTTGCGCCGACTGCTTGCCCGTTGTCGCGCAACTCACGCGTTCGATCGGATACTCGCAACCTGATGTCGCGCAACTCACGCGCTGGAGAACATGGCCCTACTGTCATTGCGCATCCAAGTGTTGTCAAAATGTTGTCTCACTTGGTGCTGAACCACTGCCTCAAACTTTCTCGGATTCAGCACTATACGCAGGCAACACTGGCCGTCACCGCGGACTGTGTATGGCGGTTCTGAATATAGACTGTGCATTGTACGCAGGCTGCACTGGTCGCGGACTATCTATGGCTGCTCGCAGTGTAGATTGTGTACGCGCGCGGCTTTACTTCAGCGCGGGACGGCCCGCTGGTATTGTAGAGCGAAGAGCGGCGACCCTCCCCTATAGCAGCATATAATCAATAGTCTGACGTCACCGGCTTTTCGCGACATAGGCGTTCGCTCGTGCGACGCGCACTCATTGGACCGATGCGTGCTCGCGACGCACGGTGATTGGATAGACGAAATACGTCATCCGACAGGCGGCGCGGCAGTCGATCGACCGAATTTAGGCGGCGGCCAAAGACCAAACTTCCGCCAGATGGTGCCCGGCGGAAGGCGGTTCCGAAAATGTATAGATGTCCGGGATACGTCGCCGCTGTCGAGAGATATTTTGTTAACACGCAGACAAACAAACAAACCGACAGCGCGCGATTAGTAGAGATCAATAGTCTGACGTCACCGGCTTTTCGCGACATAGGCGTTCGCTCGTGCGACGCGCACTCATTGGACCGATGCGTGCTCGCGACGCACGGTGATTGGATAGACGAAATACGTCATCCGACAGGCGGCGCGGCAGTCGATCGACCGAATTTAGGCGGCGGCCAAAGACCAAACTTCCGCCAGATGGTGCCCGGCGGAAGGCGGTTCCGAAAATGTATAGATGTCCGGGATACGTCGCCGCTGTCGAGAGATATTTTGTTAACACACAGACAAACAAACAAACCGACAGCGCGCGATTAGTAGAGAGGACAGTCGATCGACCGAATTTAGGCGGCGGCCAAAGACCAAACTTCCGCCAGATGGTGCCCGGCGGAAGGCGGTTCCGAAAATGTATAGATGTCCGGGATACGTCGCCGCTGTCGAGAGATATTTTGTTAACACACAGACAAACAAACAAACCGACAGCGCGCGATTAGTAGAGAGGATAAAAAGCGTCGCGTGGCGAAGTGCTAGGGAGGCAAGCGTGGACGGACAGACAGACAGACACTACACCTAGCTAGCATAGTAATGTAATACTAGAGCCTTTAGCCCGTAGGAGAATCTCTATGGTCAATAGTGTATGGGCAATCTGCAGAGCATGAAGGAGATAACGCAATCATCGAATTGCGTTAGATCTCAGGTCGTTAGACCCTGTGCCTTTGTCAGTGTCTATGTTTAGGATCTTGCCAGCTCCCGTGTCTGTAAATACGCAATAGATGCTTGGGTTTAGCCTGTAGACTACTATTGGGTTTAGCCCACAGGACATTTCAGATAGATCTGAAACCATTCGACCCTGTGCCCCTGCCAGTGCCTGCATTTATGCTCGCACCAGCTCCCGTGCCTGTAAATACACAATATATACTTGGCTTTAGTCCGTAGACATTTGGGCTTAGCCTGTAGGAGATTTCAGATAGATCTAAAGACATTTGACATAGATCCAAAGCAGTTTGATCCTGTGCCCCTGCCAGTGCATGTGTAACATATGGCGCGTTTCCTGTTCGTTGGTCTTTGTGCTAGTAGCTGCATGGTTGTCCGACGTCATCCCGTCGCTCCCACTTCTCTAGCTGAACGCTGTAGCAGTTTTGTTAGGATTGTCATGTATGGGTCGCCAAGATTATCGTTAGGACGATTGCAATAGCACGGCAATGTAAATGCTTTCCCTCCTATGTAACAACACAGTAGCCATCTACCGACGAGATAGTCGCTTTGATTGTCCAAACCCATGGCTAAACTCAGCTTGGACTGTGAAAAGGACAGTGCTCTTTTGTGGCAAGGGAGAGGGGCAATATCATAGCTATTATGCCCACTCGTCAATCGTCAAGGCAGTGTTGGAAGGACAGCAATGGGTACCACCAGCCGAGGGACGAGGCAATGCAATTGGGATTCCATCCTGCGATTTGACATAAAAGGCGGCGAGCTGAGGAAGACGGGAGGGAAGCAAAGGGGGGAAGCGAAAGGGAGTCGAAGAAAGCGAAGGGAGTCGAGTGGAGAGGCCGCATTTTGGAGGCCGAGTTCTGGAAGAGTGCTGGGAGAGGAAGGGCGAAGAGGAGAAGAAGAGGTCGAGAGCGTCAGTCCAGTGCGAGTCTAGGTGTCTAGGTAGGAGTCGTGGCGCGTCTGTGTGGTTTCAGGCATTCCTGTATCTTCTGTGTTGTAGTGTGGTGAGTTTGTCCTGTTTGTGTCCTTTGAACATTGTACATACTTTCCAAGCCTGCGATCCTGCAAGGCAACTGCATACGTCTACTGAGTGAGCTAAGCCAGTCAAAAGTTAGGCAGACAATTTCCCAATGGACCTCAACAAGCCAGTCCGGCTGAACGCCTAGAATGTTTCATGTGACCGTGGCCCATCTCGGCCCCTGCCCAATTCGTCTAAGTAAGCAGACAAGAAGTCCAATCGCGCGTGTCCAGTTTAGAGGTGCGGCCACGCGTTACATTTGGTATCTGCTAGGGGAGGCGTTCATTTGAGGTCCGTCATGCTTCCCTCTGATTTGAGTATCTTCCAGGATCCCTTCCCTTTTCCTGCTAGTTAGTTTCCCAGAGACCATGCCACGTCTTGTTGAGCAGCTAGTCGAAATTTCAAATGGCGCAGGCCTCAGTCTTCCCATCCCCCTTCTAACTGGTGAAGTCGATTTTGACTCATGGCTTTCCACCTTTCTGCGCGTGAAAGACGCCCTAGAACTGAGCGACACGTCAGCTTTGAGAGTGCTGCCATGCCTCGTGAGAGGAGATGCTGCAGAGGCCTACAGTTCGTTGGAGGCAAACGAGAGAGTTACACTCTCTGAGGTGGTGTCTCAGCTGCGTAGTGCCCTTTTCCCAGAAGAACTGAGGTCGAAATACAGGATGGAACTGAACCAGCGGACTATGAGACCGAATGAGACAGTAATCCAATTTGCTACCGAAATTCAGAGGTTGACAAAGCTGGCGTATGGTGGCAGATGGAGTTCTTCGCTCGATGGTCTAACTAAGGATTTGTTTCTGCAAAAGCTTCATCCCTCCATTAGTAAGCCCTTGGAATTTATTGAACTGCCCAATTTTCAGTCAGCAAGGCACAAAGCTCAGCTGGTAGAATCATCACCAGAGTTGTTCACTGAGACTGTCTCTCAGCTGGAGTTTTCGTCTAGTCACAGTAGGCTGTCACCCAGTGTCCCAGCAGGGCCTAATTGCCACCAAAATGTCTCCGAGAGAGTCAGGAGAAGCCCAATTCGCCAAGAAACACACGTCAGTCGAAGAAAGACGAAGTCGACAGAACTGCCAATCGCATTGGGTGAGGCAATGCCACCAGTGGCTGCGAGAGTTGGGCAAACCCAAGGTTCCCACCCAATGAGCGAGCCCATCTGTAATTCCAACAGTGGTCAGATCAGGCAGAATACAGCCATCCCGTCAGTCGGCCTAAGTCGAACCCCCTTTCTTTCGTCTCAACCTGCGAATTGCCCACAAAGTGTGTCTGTCGTGGCTGAGGCTAGTCAGAATGAGCTCGAGAAAGAGCAAATGGAGGCAGAAATTGTCACCGGTGCAGTCTATGACGCCACAGAGGATGCGTCAGAGAAGCAAAATGCGGAGTCGCTGTCAGAGGACGAGCAGCCTTTGCAGAATGCAGATGGCACTGCATGTGAAGCAGTGGCCTGTGAATCTGATGAAGCTGCTGAAGTTCAGAAAATTTTTGCCACTGTAGCAGTTGGAGTGGCGTCATTAGTTGCTTCGAGCGTCTGTCTTGCTATCCTCCAAAGGGGCAGCACTTCGAAGGCTGAAGGCGACAGTGACGATGGCAGAATCGCTGTGGTGAAAGAGAAGTTGAGACGTCGAAAGCGGCGCAGAAGGGTGAAAGGAAAGAAGCCGCAGCGCAGGCTTTTGTTAGAGCCAGTCAAAGCCAGAGGGCAAATCTGTGGGCAAGTCAAGTTGAGTATGCATGGCGACAGTAAGTGTGAGGGGCAATTCGCCAGATGTGTAGGACTAGTCGAGGCCAGAAGAGCTCTAGTAAAGTTAGGCGAGGTTTGCTTGTTTCGAATTCAAGGGGAGCCGTGTTTGTTTCGTGAGAAGTGCTCCAGAGCTGTAGTGGATTTTGCCAGTGTTTTCTTTCTTCTCGCCTTGCTCCAGAGTGGCCAGATGCCAGCGCAGTCGCCTTACGCGCCCACTGAAGTAAAACCGCCTCTAGAAGTTGGCGCTTCAGATTTGCTCGCCCTCAGCGGGTTGTTTCGCCCCACTCAGGTAAAGGCGAACAACGGAAGGTCTCGCGGATGGGCTGGACTGAAACAGGTCCATAACGAGTGGCCCTGGAGACTGAAGACACCCCCCAAATGGTGCAGTCGGCGCTGCCAATGTCTCCCGCTACCTGGACGGCGCCTAGCATTCCACTTCTCCCATCGTCGTTCCGCCCCAATCATTATGTAGCAGTTAGGTAGGTTTGTTTGTTCACATTTGGAGAAGTTGAGCTAGTGAGAGAATGAGTGTTTCGCAGCAGCTTTAGCAGAGTTTAGACTGAAGTTAGTTGTCTGGCCGCAGATAGGGCTGCGTGAGAAATTGTGTTCTTCTGTTGAGAGCCCAATTTGAGTAACGCTGCGCAATCCCCTTGTCTCTAGTATTGTTGCAGGTGGAGTTGAGGTAGAAGAGGAAGAATGTGGGAAGGTTTGAATTCGGTCGTTCTATAGAGCTTCGCTCCATGGGGTTCAGTTGTAAAAGAGATTCTGTTTCAGGAGTTATCTCGTCAAGTTAGGTATGTAGCTGCTTATCAACTTCACCTAGCAAGCACCGGTCAAGCACATCCTTCCCCGCCGTTGGAAGCTGATACAAGCCATGGTTTGGAGACGTGAGTTAGCCTTAGGCATACTAAGTCATTCTGTAATTTAGAGCTAGATTTACCAGAACCAGAAAACTTTTGGAACAAAATTTAACTTTTCCTAAGAACAAGATTATTTCTGGTTCACCGCCAACGTGAAGGTTGCTTCTCACGCTCTTTGTCGTGTTGCGTTTGTAAAAGCGAGTTTCACGTTGCATTCAGCCTATTTCAAGTTTAGCATCTATGTAGCTCCGTCCGTCAGTACTCTTTCTCTCATCAAAGGCGCGATGGCATATTTAGCCAAATCTGCATAGAGTGTCGTGATGTGTGCTTTGCTTCTTTCATCAATACCCATAATCCAGTAATGAGTTTGTGTTTTACATACAGGTAGGTACTGTAGCTTGGTTTAGGTGTTGCTGTGTGCGGTTTGTTCTAGGCAACTGTGTTTCTCCCTGTCTGTGTTCGTGCTGCTCCTCTGCATTGTGCGTTTGTTTGCTCTTCTAATGTGTGGTTTTCGATGGTTGTTGAAACCGCGACGCTTCTGCCTTGCTGTCATGTGTAATGCTGTGGAGATCCATCCATTCGTCGCAGCTTGTGTCGTATCTTAGCACGTTGCTGTTTCCAGTTTCTTCAAAACAGTAAACAGCAACTTTTGTACAAAAGGGAGTTGTAACATATGGCGCGTTTCCTGTTCGTTGGTCTTTGTGCTAGTAGCTGCATGGTTGTCCGACGTCATCCCGTCGCTCCCACTTCTCTAGCTGAACGCTGTAGCAGTTTTGTTAGGATTGTCATGTATGGGTCGCCAAGATTATCGTTAGGACGATTGCAATAGCACGGCAATGTAAATGCTTTCCCTCCTATGTAACAACACAGTAGCCATCTACCGACGAGATAGTCGCTTTGATTGTCCAAACCCATGGCTAAACTCAGCTTGGACTGTGAAAAGGACAGTGCTCTTGTGGCAAGGGAGAGGGGCAATATCATAGCTATTATGCCCACTCGTCAATCGTCAAGGCAGTGTTGGAAGGACAGCAATGGGTACCACCAGCCGAGGGACGAGGCAATGCAATTGGGATTCCATCCTGCGATTTGGCATAAAAGGCGGCGAGCTGAGGAAGACGGGAGGGAAGCAAAGGGGGGAAGCGAAAGGGAGTCGAAGAAAGTGGTTGAATGTGATGGCTTCCCAGCGCTAGCAGGACTTTATTGGCAACGTTTCGCTGGCTTACCAGCCAGCTTCTTCAGGCCTACCCAATCACTGAAAGACAAACGAAATGAACAATTATGGAGGGAATTCGCGCGCGATCACACCACACACTATCGTCACAGCACACTGCACAATGAAAGCCAGGCAGCAGCGATGGGCATAGACGCGCCTTGAATATTGCACGCATCCCGCTCAGCAGCGATGTACAGAGCCTCCTTTACCCTACGGCGCGCCACATAGGTATCAGCGTCTAAAATCTCTACACTATCTTCAGAGAAGCTATGGCCGCGTTCTATGCAGTGTTTGGCCAACCCCGAGTGCTCAACTCTCCCATTTCGAATCGCGCCAGAGTGTTCAGAGATCCGCTTACGAACCGACCGTTGAGTTTCACCCACATATACAGCAGAGCAATCGTTACAGCGCACTCTGTAGATAACGCACTTCCTATCTAAGGTATTAGCTTTCGACCAATCAAGTTTACGATAAAGCAGAGAGCCCAAATTTCTAGGCGATTTGAAAAAGACACGAAAGCCGTTACTCTGCAGCAAACGACGCAACTTGTATGATGTATTACCGGTGAACGGAAGCACGACTGTACCAATATTGGCTTGAGTAGGTTGCTTACCAGGCAAGTCAGCGTACAAGCATTTCCTAAGCATACTATTGTCATAGCCATTATTTCTAAACGCGTCACTGAGAGCCGTAAGTTCAGACACGCAGTCTACAGTACCTGGACCACAGTAGCGCTCAGCGCGCCTGCGCATACCTCTTACTGTGGCATACAAAACCGATTTTGGCAGAGCAGAAGCTGGGTGACAATACCTGTTACTGTGTGTGGGTTTGCGATATACAGAGAACGAAAATCGAGGGCCCGGGAGACGCGAGATGTATATGTCCAAGAATGGCAACTTGCCATCTACTGACTCAGATTCAGAAGTAAAGCGAAGCGCGGGCAATTGTGGATGAGCGGCGTTCATATACTGCAGAAACATGTCAAATTCGTCAGCACTGCGCATTATCAGAAAACAGTCGTCTATGTACCGACCATAGAAAACAGGGCGGCACGTCGAAGAAAGCGAAGGGAGTCGAGTGGAGAGGCCGCATTTTGGAGGCCGAGTTCTGGAAGAGTGCTGGGAGAGGAAGGGCGAAGAGGAGAAGAAGAGGTCGAGAGCGTCAGTCCAGTGCGAGTCTAGGTGTCTAGGTAGGAGTCGTGGCGCGTCTGTGTGGTTTCAGGCATTCCTGTATCTTCTGTGTTGTAGTGTGGTGAGTTTGTCCTGTTTGTGTCCTTTGAACATTGTACATACTTTCCAAGCCTGCGATCCTGCAAGGCAACTGCATACGTCTACTGAGTGAGCTAAGCCAGTCAAAAGTTAGGCAGACAATTTCCCAATGGACCTCAACAAGCCAGTCCGGCTGAACGCCTAGAATGTTTCATGTGACCGTGGCCCATCTCGGCCCCTGCCCAATTCGTCTAAGTAAGCAGACAAGAAGTCCAATCGCGCGTGTCCAGTTTAGAGGTGCGGCCACGCGTTACACATGCAGCGCCTGCGAATACACTTTGGAGTCTCACAACAACAACTCTTTAGCGAACAGTGACACTGCAAAGCGCTTTTGGCGCGAAATCAAACGTCAGTCACAGCGTGAGGTGCTTTTTGTGCTCAGAATGTACTGGCGCAGCCGATATTTGCGAAATATTGTGGAATTTAGTCATTGGTCAAAGTTCTAAAAGCAAAGATGCAAAACCGCGTGTTCTGACGGTCAGTTTAGGTAGATCATTGCGATCCGTCAACTGTAGCGAGCGCTAGAGCGTTTACAGACAAACAAACAAACAGACGGACACAGCTACAGCATGTAGGCCGCTTAGTAATTAGGACTAGTGCCTTTAGCCCATAGGACAATCTCTATAGTGAATAGCCTTAGCCCATAGGACATTTCAGATAGATCTCATTTGATACTGTGCCCCTGCCAGTGCCCGTGTCTACATTTAGGCTCGCACCACCTCACGTGTCTTTAAATACACAATCGACGCTTGTAAGAGACTGCTTGCTGTAGCTAATACTTCAACGTGCAATGGCCCATTGCCAACCCAACAGCCACTGCTCACAACATGGAGCACTCCATGGCCTGCAGCCACTGGTCAGAAGATGCAGTGATCGTTCGTTTGAGGCTGCTTGCAACTGGTCTGTGTGGTTGGCCGCTTGCGGCTGACGTTGTCAAGCACATTTGAGTAAGACAGATCGCTCACCACCACTGTTCTCAAGCCTGAAGACGATGTGATCACTCGTTAGCAGCCGATGGCAATCGGTCTCAAGCGCATTGAATGAGACATGACAGATCGCCTGCAACCACTGCTTGCAAGTTTGACACGACCAATCGATCACTTGTTTGCGGCCGATCTCAGCTGTTCTGTGTGGTGGATAAAAAGAGAAAAGTAACGGGAGCTAATGTTTAGGTACACCTGCACCCAAACGTGACCTGAACCCTGCTGTACACTCAGTTGCACTGGAAGTCAGACAGGACTGAACAGTAGCGCCAGTGCAAGAGAGTGTCTGGCTAAACCCGGGCTTAACCCTTTCTTCACCATCCAGTCAAGGCTTAACACCCAGTGCAAGAGAGCGTTTCTGCTGGGAAGGGGTCATGGTTGGGCTATAGGTGTCCTAAACATTACCTCCAAGCGTGTGTCTATTTTCTTCACAGAGCGGGGCCAATGTGGACGCTTTGCAGCATACTAGTACGTCAGCACAAGCGCATGTTAGTCGCGTCGAATCTGACCTTGCTGGCGATGCCAGTGTCTATTAGAACCCATTGCAATGCAACGGCGCCTCTGCTGCCTACTTAGATGCATACAGCGTTGTCTTGCCCTGGAGAGCCAGTACGTATGCACGCCTTCGGTCTTATACACATGTGGCCAACTCAGATTGGCGACAGATGACGCTCCTGTGTACTCGCTTTACTACTACCGTAGTCGGCATGAAGCTCGGCCTCGCTTCGCTCGCCCTCGCTTCTCGCGCAACACTATTGTATGCCCTCTATAATGCGCAAGAACGGCCCCGCTGCCGCCGATTTCGTTGCTACATACAGCTTTCGCTAACGCTATTGAATGGCGTCGCAGGCGCCGCTTAGCTGCTCTCGTAGAATCGCGCCGCTGGCGGCCTCTGTTGTATCGCGCGGCTGACGCCCCCTAAGCTGCTTCATACAAAAGCTGTCTTGTGTCCAAGCGGTTGCTACCTAGTTCTCGTTTGTTGGCGCCTGCCAACATGTGTACGTACACTGAAGTTTCTACAGAGACGCAGCGAGCAACCTTACCTACCGTTACAGTGTTGCGTGGGGGGAGAGAGTAAAGTGGGTGCAGGGACTGATCATATGTAGTTGTAATCGGCTCTTTTGTATCCCCCAGCGCCACCTGCCGGCCGTGCGAGGAAACGCTCTCTAGACGACGCTCCCACTCGTCGTCGCTTTCCCTCCCTGCATTGGCGCCGCCCCTACACATGATCTGCTTGCTAACGGAGTGAAGTGACGGAAGTGTGGCGGTAGTCCCAACTGTATCTGACTGCGCTACTTATTATTCAATGCGCATTCCAATGTCGAAATCCCACTCATGATTCAGAGCACATTCCAATGTCGCAATCTCACGCGTGAGAGAGGGACGCTCGCTTTGCTCGCCCACTCACAAAGCATTAGGAGGAGACTCGCGCCCCCCGGAGGTGGGGACAAGGAGGCTCGCTTCGCTCGCCCTGGGGAGGGAAGGCTAGCCGCCGACTCGCTTCGCTCGTCGGGGGCGCGCGCGCGGCCCCCAACGCGTCCGAGCGGCGGAGCCGCGAGGGCGCGCCCAAAGCCAGCCCAGTTCGAGCGGCGCGAGCCGCGAGAACTGACCGTTCCGTCGGTGTGTCATCGACGTCGGCGCACACACAGTCACTCTTGCTCGAATATCATCATATCAGTGGGATCAAAGTGGCCGCTTCTAACTCTAATTCTGTTGGGCGTGCTGGGTCGCAGGTCGATTACGATGGGAACGTAGGCGGGCAGCTTCTCCCTGACTTGCAGAAGGAACTTGGGCGAGTTGAAAATCTGCGAATGAATACGTGCAGGAGTCCCTGCATATTTTTGGCATTGGCAACTACTACCTGACTACTGAAGATCTTGAGAGAGGGTATGAGGCGAGGGTCGGCAAAGAGCACGACCACGGCACACTGTCGACTCAGCTGGCGCCAGACGGTGTTGCTGTAGAGGTGCTGCCCCATCACAATGATCAGGAGGCGCCTGTGGTGCGCCACCGCTGTGAAGAGGGCCAGCAGTTGCCTGTTCTCCTCCAGGAACGCCTAGGTATGTATGTAGTGCACAGCCATGCAGATTTTGCGTATAGTAATAGCAAAGTGCACACCTGGCAGTCGTCTAGCACCAGCACATTGAACGTATCCTGTTCATCATCATCGTGCTCCTGTTCATCATCATCGTTGTCATCATCATCCGATCCTTCTATTAGGCGACTGAGTCGCAGCGAGGCCAGTGCGTAGGTCGCTGGTGACACATGCACATGCTCAACAGTGCAGTCAGGCAGATTGGAGCGCAATTTCTCGAGCACGTCTTCCTCTTCAAAGAGAGAGTACCAGCTGATCTTGGTTGGCGCCTTGCGTAGACTGTGCTTGTGGCTCAACAAGAGGTCAGTGCAAAACGTGGTTTTGCCACTGGCCGTTGAGCCACACAGTAGGACAACTTCGGTCCCATTCAGCTGGAAGGCCTTACGATTGGCTTGCAGGTCCGGCCCATATTGTACAATGTCACCCTCAACTTGCTCATCAACCGAAGCCATCGTCACACACAGGGAATAAGTCTCAACAGTAGAGAATGACCTAGACGCCCAGAATCACCGAGTTATATGTGCTTGGTTGTGAGGTGCCCATGCTTATCCATTTCCAACATCGAGTGGCAGCACACGATACAGTACATGGTCAACTCGAGCATCAGGGGAGACTGGAACTGCACCTTGACCGAGACCATTGTGGGGCTGTTCAGCGTTGCCATATTCAATTGGGTGGCCACCGTCTTGTCCACCAGCGGCTGCGTCACACCGGCAACTGACACCGGTAGCACGAAAACTGCCCATCCATTCATGAACCTGTCACGTGTGAGCACGCGACTCCCATGCAAGCTCAGTAGCTGCATGTTGCGGTAGCAGGCTTCGACGTCCTGGTACCGGGGGTCTTCCAGACTGAATGTGCGCATTTCACCCCCAATCATGATGTCAGCCGAGGTCATTCCATAGGTGAACAACTGAAGGGGGTTCTGCTGCTGCGTCTTCACATCAGTGGCCTGCGTGAACAGGATCAGGTAGCTGGGGTAGGAGGGCAGCGACATGAGGCCACTGCTGGACGAAGTGGAGTTGACAGTCGCCGCCCAGCTGATGACCTGTCTCTCTGCAAAACTTGGCTTTAGCTTAGCATACCATGACTTAGGTGCAACGTACACATGCAACATCCCACCGAGGAAGGGCAGTTTGAGACAGCGGGGCACCTCGGTCTTGTACACTGCGTAGGTGGGGGAGAGTGACAGCCTGGTGATGTCCACCACCAAAGGCGTGATGGGCGCCGGTCCAACTTGCCAGATGATGTAGTTGGAGTCGTGGAAGGTCAGCTCGATCCCCATGTTCACCATGGAGCTGATGACCAGCTCTGGCTGGTTGGCGAACCACGGCAGCTCCAGGTTGCCCTTCAGAGTCCACTCATGGCTATTTGCTAGCTTTCTCCAGCGCTCATATTGACCATCGGGCTTCTCGTAGGTGCCAATGGCGTTACGGGGATGCTTGTCCAAATAGAAGCTGTTAACAGTCATTTATTGCCTCGTGATAACCAGAGAATATCAGTTAATGTGTACATACCCATACATCTGACCCGCACTCTCGAGATTGGACAAGTCCTCCTCGGCAATCTGCAAAGCACACACACAAATGTTCGACCATCTCTCAGAAGCCGCACAGTGTACCTACCCACCATCTTTATGTAGCGTCTCAGACCGTAGTTGTCAATTGTGCCAAAGTATTGACTGTCATTCGAGACCGTCATTCGCTTGATGCAGGTGAAAAGTGGCGCATTGGCCACTGAGAAGCTCTCTTTCTCCACTGGAGTTCCATCCATATGCGTAACCCTGATCGACATTGTGAGGCCCAATTGGGACGTAACCTGTACGTGGTATGTATTCGTATGGTACGATGTGCACGCGCCACAACGTGTATGACACAACGTGTACTGCCACAATACTCACCAAGACTCGGTGAACTGGGCAGACTGAAGTTGACCTTCTTCTCGGTGTCAAGCGTGAGGGGCAGCACAATGGCAGGTTCGATCTCAACGGCTCTCGTCTGTAGCAGGGTCCGGTCCACTTGGTAGGTCGGCGGCGCCGCAGCTGCTCGCTTCCGAGTCTGATTCTTCACCTCAACTCCCTTGGGCAGCTTTCCCTCCATTATGCACAGAGTTTTTTCTTTGAGAAAGTCGTGGGCAAGACTGACTAGTGGCGCGAGAAAACGAGCTTAAGAGCCAGTTGCGCTCCTGTCAGGTCCACAGGACTGCCGTCGGCGGAGCCAATCAGTGAGAAGTTCAGCTGGCGTAGGTCGTGACTCGGCAAGTTGATTGCCACACGCTGACCGTGAGTGCCAGCCGATTGCCACTTGTTGGACACGGCAGGTGCAATGAAGCTGTCAATGACGGGCACGTAGCTCCCCTTGACAATGCAGGAGTTCGCCTCGGCACAGAGCACGTTGATGAGACTTTTGGCGGGAACGGACAGGTTGGCCACGTAGAGGTAGCCCACTTTGAGACTCAAACGGTCCACAGAGTCTATGGCGCCCGCGAGGTCCACACGGAACGATGTCTTTGATATCGACAAGTGGGATTCCTTGAGTTCGTAGTAGCACAGCACGTCGTCCATGCTAGACGACGTCAGCTGGCCCACCCACGCGGGTCACCTGATGGGCGTAGTAGAGCTTGTCTAGAGGACAACCGGTCAGATCTACCAGCTGCAGTAGGTATGGCTTGGCGTTGGTGACCCAGCGTTCCACCACGAACACTTCTGGGTAGAACTTGGGATCGTCTTGGGCTCCGGCTATTCCAAGGCGCTTGACTGGCAGTTGGACTTTGACCCTGTCGCCCACCTTGATGCCACGCGTGTCTGCGGGTCGCGCGTCGGCCTCTCGCTGTCTCTCTGCTACAATCGGCGCCGTATTCCAGGCGTCGACCTCGTTGGGTGAGAGTCCGAGCAGGCTGTCTAGAGGGCGCGCGTTGATGCTCTTCTCAAAGTCCGACAGGAAGGGACGCCAATTCTTCCGTCCCTTTATTGCCTGGAAGTTGCGTGCGTAGCGCCGAAATGTGGCCACTCCACTTTCTGCGAGTGCCGCTTTATTGGGCTGCTGTGAAGTGAACTTCTGCTCGATGTCGTTGTCGTCGCACACCTACAATAGGCTTGTGTCTTGCTACCGGTGTCTGTGTGTGAACGCACCAGACAAAACAGAACCTTTTCAAATGCGGCCCCAATGAAGCAGCTACCGTGGTCAGTCTGTAAAGACAAGCTACTACAAAGGCGACAAGACAGCAAGCTACGGGGGGAAACACCTGCAATTCACGTGGCTTCCGCCCCGTCTCCTGTAGCAGTCGCTCAAACACTTCTGCCACTTCTTGAGTGGTCTCGTTCTTTAGAGTTCTGATGAATGTGAAGCGAGAGAACACGTCGACCACCAGTAGTAGAGCCTTGCAACGGAGCGCGCGCAGAACAGCCTTCTGCAAATGGCGAATACATGCTTGACTGCTGTGGGGAGCCAAACGCTCTCGCTCACAGTAGGATAGAACAGGTCGGCCTGCCACAGGCAGTCAACTGTTAGATTGGCGAACACGCGTCGGGGAAAGCGGAGCCGGCGCCGTTGGAAGTCTAGCAGCTGTGGGTACTTGTTTATGATGGCCTGACGCAGTTCCTTCCTGCTCACACCTGCCCCGTTCAAGCCTTTGTGGTAGGCGCCTATGGGGCCGAATGCGTGAAGCCGCTTCTCGTCGCCGTACCCCTCTGCCGCCTTCTCTAGCTGTTCCTTCTTCTTCTCTTCCTCCTCTTTTGTACCTGCTTGCATTGGGAAAGTCGACAGAAGCGCAAATCGCGACTGGCCCATTTATCCCCCTACGTCGGCTACTTAAGGCGCTCTCTCTGCAATGTTGCAATATGTAGGAGCGGCAGGGAAGGAAACCGACGGAACGGTCAGCGGCTCGCGCCGCTCGAACTGGGCTGGCTTTGGGCGCGCCCTCGCGGCTCCGCCGCTCGGACGCGTTGGGGGCCGCGCGCGCGCCCCCGACGAGCGAAGCGAGTCGGCGGCTAGCCTTCCCTCCCCAGGGCGAGCGAAGCGAGCCTCCTTGTCCCCACCTCGGGGGGGCGCGAGTCTCCTCCTAATGCTTTGTGAGTGGGCGAGCAAAGCGAGCGTCCCTCTCTCACGCGTGAGATTGCGACATTGGAATGTGCTCTGAATCATGAGTGGGATTTCGACATTGGAATGCGCATTGAATAATAAGTAGCGCAGTCAGATACAGTTGGGACTACCGCCACACTTCCGTCACTTCACTCCGTTAGCAAGCAGATCATGTGTAGGGGCGGCGCCAATGCAGGGAGGATAAGCGACGACGAGTGGGAGCGTCGTCTAGAGAGCGTTTCCTCGCACGGCCGGCAGGTGGCGCTGGGGGATACAAAAGAGCCGATTACAACTACATATGATCAGTCCCTGCACCCACTTTACTCTCTCCCCCCACGCAACACTGTAACGGTAGGTAAGGTTGCTCGCTGCGTCTCTGTAGAAACTTCAGTGTACGTACACATGTTGGCAGGCGCCAACAAACGAGAACTAGGTAGCAACCGCTTGGACACAAGACAGCTTTTGTATGAAGCAGCTTAGGGGGCGTCAGCCGCGCGATACAACAGAGGCCGCCAGCGGCGCGATTCTACGAGAGCAGCTAAGCGGCGCCTGCGACGCCATTCAATAGCGTTAGCGAAAGCTGTATGTAGCAACGAAATCGGCGGCAGCGGGGCCGTTCTTGCGCATTATAGAGGGCATACAATAGTGTTGCGCGAGAAGCGAGGGCGAGCGAAGCGAGGCCGAGCTTCATGCCGACTACGGTAGTAGTAAAGCGAGTACACAGGAGCGTCATCTGTCGCCAATCTGAGTTGGCCACATGTGTATCAAGACAGCTTTTGTATGAAGCAGCTTAGGGGGCGTCAGCCGCGCGATACAACAGAGGCCGCCAGCGGCGCGATTCTACGAGAGCAGCTAAGCGGCGCCTGCGACGCCATTCAATAGCGTTAGCGAAAGCTGTATGTAGCAACGAAATCGGCGGCAGCGGGGCCGTTCTTGCGCATTATAGAGGGCATACAATAGTGTTGCGCGAGAAGCGAGGGCGAGCGAAGCGAGGCCGAGCTTCATGCCGACTACGGTAGTAGTAAAGCGAGTACACAGGAGCGTCATCTGTCGCCAATCTGAGTTGGCCACATGTGTATAAGACCGAAGGCGTGCATACGTACTGGCTCTCCAGGGCAAGACAACGCTGTATGCATGAAGCAGCTAAGTAGGCAGCAGAGGCGCCGTTGCATTGCAATGGGTTCTAATAGACACTGGCATCGCCAGCAAGGTCAGATTCGACGCGACTAACATGCGCTTGTGCTGACGTACTAGTATGCTGCAAAGCGTCCACATTGGCCCCGCTCTGTGAAGAAAATAGACACACGCTTGGAGGTAATGTTTAGGACACCTATAGCCCAACCATGACCCCTTCCCAGCAGAAACGCTCTCTTGCACTGGGTGTTAAGCCTTGACTGGATGGTGAAGAAAGGGTTAAGCCCGGGTTTAGCCAGACACTCTCTTGCACTGGCGCTACTGTTCAGTCCTGTCTGACTTCCAGTGCAACTGAGTGTACAGCAGGGTTCAGGTCACGTTTGGGTGCAGGTGTACCTGAACATTAGCTCCCGTTACTTTTCTCTTTTTTGGATCGCCTGCCAATGACGTTCTCAAGCTCATTGAATGAGACAGATCGCTCGTCACCACTGCTCCCAAGTCTGATGACCATTCTATCGTTCGTCCATGCCTGATGGCAACAGTTCAGTGCGGTTGATCGCTTGGCGCTGAAGCGAAAGCTCAGTGCGGTTGATCGCTTGCCGCTGAAGCTCTGCAGCGCATTGAATGATTCAAACGTTTTGGGTTTCGTGATGACTGACGGATTGGCAAAACAAATGTTTTTGTCACCAGCAAAAGATTGACGCTTAAGCGAGGGTTGAACCAGCGACCTACAGATTCATAGCCCGACGCCTTAACCACTGGACCACTTCTCTTGCATTTAGTGTTTTGCCTGGGTGCTTATAAGAGCGCGGGTCAATTGCGCGCAGTCTTTAGGGTATGGACGCAGATTCAATCACAGACATCGTTAGCCGCTTAGTATATAGGATTGTTGATGTTTTGCGCGTTGGCGTACAGTGCGCGCGCCATTGGCCGCCGTGGCCGCCATTTGAATGCCTAGTGCTAAGCGCGTCCGGACAGACAGAGTCTGATCGTTAGCCGCTTAGTATATATAGGACTAGAGTCTATAGCCCGTGGATAACTCATTGCAGCTTCAGAAACCGATGCCGCGCAGCTGACGCGCTGCAGCCTCAGAGACCGATGTCGCGCAGCTGACGTGCTGCAGATTCAGAGACCGATGTCGCGCAGCTGACGTGTTGCAGCTTCAGAGGCCAATGTCGCGCAGCTGACGCGCTGCAGCTTCAGAGACCGATGTCGCGCAGCAGCTTCAGAGACCGATGTCGAGCAGCTGACGTGTTGCAGCTTCAGAGACTGATGTCGCGCAGCTGACGCACTGCAGCTTTAGAGACCGATGTCGCGCAGCTGACGTGCTTCAGCTTCAGAGACCGATGCCGCGCTGCTGACGCGCTGCGCTTCTGACAATGGTTCGGGATTGCTGGTCTCGGTGTCGCTTTGCGCCGACTGCTTGCCCGTTGTCGCGCAACTCACGCGTTGGATCGGATATTCGCAGCCCGTTGTCGTGCAACTCAGGCGCTGGAGAACATGGCCCTTTACTGTCATTGCGCATCCAAGTGTTGTCAAAATGTTGTCTCACTTGGTACTGAACCTCTGCCTCAAACTTTCTCGGATTCAGCACTAAACGCAGGCAACACTGGCCGTCACCGCGGACTGTGTATGGCGGTTCTGAATGTAGACTGTGCACTGTACGCAGGCTGCAGTGGTCGCGAACTATCTATGGCTACCCGCAGTGTAGATTGTGTACGCGCGGGGCTTTACTTCAGCGCGGGACGGCCCGCTGGTATTGTAGAGTGAAGAGCGTCGACCCTCCCCTATAGCAGCATATAATCAATAGTCTGACGTCACCGGCTTCGCGACATAGGCGGTCGCTCGTGCGACGCGCACGCATAGGACCGATGCGTGCTCGCGACGCACGGTGATTGGATAGACGAAATACGTCATCCGACAGGCGGCGCGGCAGTCGGTCGACCGAATTTAGGCGGCGGCCAAAGACCAAACTTCCGCCAGATGGTCCCCCGTGGAAGGCGGTTCCGAGAATGTATAGATGTCCGGGATCCGAGGCCGCGGTCGAAAGATATTTTGTTCACACACAAATAGACAGACTGACAGACAGCGCGCGATTAGTAGAGAGGATAGATAGATACTATGTAGAGTCTATAGCCCGTGGATAACGGGTTGCAGCTTCAGAGACCAATGCCGCCCAGCTGACGTGCTGCAGCTTCAGAGACCGATGGCGCGCAGCTGATGCGCTGCAGCTTCAGAGACCAAAGTCGCGCTGCTGACGCGCTGCAGTTTCTGACAATGGTTCGGGATTGCTGGTCTTGCTGTCGCTTTGCGCCGACTGCTTGCCCGTTGTCGCGCAACTCACCTGTTGGAGCGGATACTGAGAGACCGTTGTCGCGCAACTCAAGCGTTCGAGTGGATATACTTGCAGCCCGTTGTCACGCAACTCACGCGTCCCAGCGGATACTCGCAGCCCGTTGTCGCGCAACTCACGCGCTGGAGAACGTGGCCCTACTGTCATTGCGCATCCAAGTGTTGTCAAAATGTTGTCTCACTTGGTGCTGAACCTCTGCCTCAAACTTTCTCAGATTCAGCACTATACGCAGGCAACACTGGCCGTCACCGCGCACTGCACTGTGTATGGCGGTTCTGAATGTAGACGGTGCACTGTACGCAGGCTGCACTGGTCGCGGACTATCTATGGCTGCTCGCAGTGTAGATTGTGTACGCGCGCGGCTTTACTTCAGCGCGGGACGGCCCGCTGGCATTGTAGAGTGAATGAAGAGCGTCCACCCTCCCCTATAGCAGCATATAATCAATAGTCTGACGTCACCGGCGTTTCGCGACATAGGCGTTCGCTCGTGCGACGCGCACTCATTGGACCGATGCGTGCTCGCGACGCACGGTGATTGGATAGACGAAATACGTCATCCGAAAGGCATTGGTCTCTGAAGCTGCAGCGCGTCAGTTGCGCGACATCGGTCTCTGAAGCTGCAGCGCCTCAGCTGCGCGGCATTGGTGTCTGAAGCTGCAGCGCGTCAGCTGCGCGACATCGGTCTCTGAAGTACCGCCGTAGTACCCTGAAAGCGTAAGGTCCCCATGCTACGAGGCCGGAAACTGATGTTCCATCGCCGCCCCCCACAATGCCGTGCGAGCCGCCTTCCGCCTTTCGGATTTTCGCCTTCCGCCCAGGATTTTCGACTGGGGGGGGGCAGTGGTGGCGTCAGAAATTGTTTAACGTGATCTATTGTGCCGCAAGCGCAAGTTTTACATTTTTAGAAGTTTTTGTGCAAAATCTGCCTTTAAAATTATTGTTTCGGCTTATCTAGAGCGAAAAGTTTGCCAAAAAAACTGCGCCATAAGCGAAAAATTTGCCATTTTTGCCATATAATGTACGAAAGTCTGTGAAAAATAAGCCCATATAGGAAATTTTAACTAAGATTGCGCCGCAGGTGAAAATTCCTCCATTTCCAAATTTTGCATCGCCGAAAATTTTTTTCATCAACCAAGTTAACCGCTTAATTTTTCTTTGTTGAGCGCAACAAACTGCGTCAAAATACTCACATCGCAGTGCAAGATATTCTAACTTGAAGTTCGGGTGAATCACAACGCATCTGCCCCCTACCGGTGCCACTGCCATTTATTACACAGTTGCGTCATAGTTTACTAACTGTGGTTACGGTAGCTGTCAATTTTGAAATTAGATCACGGATCATGGATCACAGATCACGGATCACAGATCACGGAACGCTAGGTGCCCAAATGGCAGCACCGTGAGCAGGTGCGCGTGTTGTGTGTGCAAATGACGACAGTTGCCGTAACAAAGTGTCACTCTTCACTTGAATGAAGTACCTAGTTGCCCTTTTGCACTGCAGTTGGAACAAATCGAGGCCGCCATAGCCGAGAAGGAGCTGGTCCTCGCAAACGGCAGCTCGCAGCCTCACGTGGACGCCTCGCCATCCGCCATCTAAAGTTTTTCCAATTGGGTGGCTCGGCTCCTCGCCAGTGACGCTTTTCAGCCAAATTCGGTCTCGCCAGAAACGGACGTCACGCATCCCCGTCACGCCTTGACGCTGAAACTGGCCGCTCGTCTCACAGCCAACGTCGCTTTGGTAGGTTTCTGTATAGAGAGTCGTCAACCACAGGTTTAGTTTCTTGTCCATATTCGCAGCAATCGCTTCGCTGTCTTCGTTCGATGAGTCATGCATAATCATTCTGCGTTGCAGAGGTCTGCGTTCACGTTGCAGGTTCAGTTGCGGAAGCAGTTCGACCAGCTGGAGATGGAGAACGCCTCTCTGCGACAAGAGAACGCCCAGTTGAAGGCGTGTGCTTGGAATTCTATTCGAAATGATGGGTAACGGAGAACGCCTCTCTGCGACAAGAGAACGCCCAGTTGAAGGCGTGTGCTTGGAATTCTATTCGAAATGATGGGTAACGGTATTGTGATACTGAACAGTTCAGGCGACGATCAACAAGTTGCCGCTGCCCGAGGGAGTGGAGAAGACGACTGAAAAGAAGGCGATGATGGTAGTGAAATAGATATCAACTGTGAAAGTTCAACACTATTCTAATCATCTGCGATGGCGCACGACCTGTGTCACTCTTCAGGGCTTGTACCACGACAGGTTGGCTTGGCACGCGTCCTCGAGCTGATGAACAGTCGAGTGGACATTCAGGTGCCGCTGCTGAAACCCGTCAACACCGTCGCTTCGAAGCAGGTGGGTGCGTCTGAGCTGGAAGCAATCTGTCTTGAGAGAAGCCACTTTTACGTGGATTTCATTGGCGCCTTGAGGTTGTGGAAGCTGCGCCAAAGAAGGTGCCAAATGCGAAGTCTCAAGAAGCCCCAGAGGAGAGCACTCCAGTGGTTGGGGCGCCCGTGGAAGCCTCTGGCGGGGCGCCAGTCGTCACTGGAGACGGCGCGATGCTTCGAGCTTTCAGTCGCTGGAGCACGGGACTACCGACCCCAGTGAGAAGGTACAGTAGTGCAGGAAGGACGAGAAGTGGGGAAGCCGCCCGAGGAAGCGCACGAAGGTGAGCGCCAGCTTGTTGTGTGACCAACGCAGAGAGTGCATGTGAGACAACAAGGCCATTCCTTTAGGGCAAGAGCGGGCCCTCCCTCTGCAGGAAGATGACGGGAATAGGCGCCGGTGTCCCAGGGACTGCTGCGGTCGTCTCTTCAGCTCACCTTTCTGATATGCGTCGTCACGTGGCGCAGGCCAACGATGGCGTCAAAGGCCATCTCGTCTGCGGCCAGTGCCAGAAGCGCTTCCATTCGAACTTCACCCTTTTCCGCCACCAGCGCATTCACACGGGCGAGAGGCCCTTCCAGTGTTCCAAGTGCCCAAGGCATTCGCAGACAGCAGCCATCTAAGGAGACACCGCAGGGAGGTCCACGAGAAGCTGCGTCCGCACCCCTGTCCCCAGTGCGACTACGCGGCCAAGCAGCGAATCCATCTGCAGCGTCACCTGCGAAGCGTCCACTCGTCGAGTGGATAACTGCTGGTTCTGCCTTAGTCGCGTCAGTCTCATTCTTGCTTTTGCCATCAAAGTTTGGGGTACGCTGGTGCGCTTGAATATTGCTGCTGCAGAAGCCAGCCGAAGACTTCTGTAGGCCTATATTGTGGTCTGAGTCGATTCGGTAGTAGGTACGGTAGGTTGGAGAGTTGTTGCTTCCTTGCTCCGTTTCGTGTCTTTGTCTGCTCGATTCGTGTTTCCCTTCGTGCGTCACTCCACCGAGCGTATGAACTACAGTGGACTTTGTACATAGTGTCTCGTTGATCGCTGCTACTGCGCTGAGACTTGCCACCGGTCGTTGAGAGCGTCTCTGTGAGTACATAGGTGCAGACATATTGGGACACAAACGCGTCCTGTGTGCCTGGTGTTTCGTCCTTTGTATTTCGCGTTGTTCATTGAAATTGGTTTCCAGTACTCCTCCGATTTGTGAAGTAAACAGTACCGACGGCGAGACCTATCATCTCCTGTTGTGTTTTGTGTTCAATCAATCAGCAACTTACCGTATCGTTGTCCGTCGCTTGTCGCCGACCATTTCTCAGTCTGAATCCGGGCGCAACTGACTAAAGTCAAAACAGAGTCGAGTCGATAGTGGGCGAGTGAGCGCTGGGGGTATATCATGAGTGATCCTATGTCCACTGCTGAAGGAGCCGAAGCACTGGTTTGTCACCACATGTTGCGTTGCGATTGATTACTGAAGTTGTTCTCACTCAGATCGTCGTTCAGCTTGTCCAGCCGTCTGCGCCCATGGAAACTGCTGTTGATCAGACCTCACCAGTCGTCGCTGAAACTGGCGAGGTTTGGATCTTTGAGGCCTAAGGTTATTACTACTATGTCTGCTATCGCCGACTTACTTGCCATTGTCATTTCAGTCGAATCCTTACAAGGATCTGATCAACGAGAAGCTATCGGATGACGCTCTTATGTTGATGTTCTCCTATGTTGGCCTGAGCGACGTCAACAGTCTGCGACGCGTCTGCAAGCGGTGGGACGACCTCTGCTCCAGTGGGCGTGTCGTCAGAGTGGTGGAAGCGACGCTGCAGGGAGGGCCTGAGACCATCGAGTATCGGTTTTCATTGACCACTGACAAGGGAGTGAACTGTCAGCTGGAAGTCCGCTCGATGGACGGCCACCAAAAGGCCGTCAGCCTCTTTCTCCACGACTGTTGCCCCACTATCCTCACCCTGTCGCTCAACTTCGACTTCATCTGGGGCGGCTCCAAGAAGCCGCTGGAGACTTTGCTGAAGGAAGCGTCGCAGGCTCTCGTCAGAGATGGCGCCGTCCAACACATTTTGTTCCAGAATCCCAGGGTGATCCACTACTGCGGCACCGAGTTCCAATTGCTCCCGTTGATCATGGAGCTCAGAGGCTTGGCCAGTCTGCGCAGCTTCTGCTCCGACTGCCTATTTGGCGTTGGCTCTCCCTGCTTGTGTTCGGAAGGCATTCCATCGCTGGAGGAGTACTGTCTGCGCACCGGGCTGTCTGACATCCAGACGGACGTCAGTCAGCCGCTGCTCCATCACCACATGGTGGCTTTGCCCTCCGTCCGGCGTTTTGCTCTCAAGCGTCTACAGGTCTATCGGCTTTCGGGGACGCTGCTGAACGCCCTGACCCCACGCCGATTTCCCCAACTGACCCACCTTCATCTGGGCAGCTACGTGGAGATGAGCGGCGGCGCCCTGCTGCGATCCATGGCCCTCGACGCCCCACTTCTCGAGAGGGTACATGTGGGCAGTCTGGAGCTGTTGACGGCCAGATTTCCACGAGGCGAGGTGGCGGTGGGCTACAGCGACCTCGTCCACTTCTGCGAGAGACTGCTCTCTCTCGACATAGAGGAGGTCGAGCTGGTCAACTGGCGCACAGACGTCACTTTCGCGGCGCAAGCGACGATGACGTCCAACCGCCTGACGATCTCTCACTACGCCAACGGCCTGCTTGTGCCGTCAGGTGTCGTTCTTGCCAAGAGAGACCTTTTGGTTTGCATTGATGGAGAATCAGTGCACCTATGTACAGTAGGTAGGTGGCCGCTGTCTGCGCCCATGGATGTTATTAGGTACCCGCCTACTTTACGTTGTGTATGGAGACAATTCAATCACAGGTCCGGCCAACTTCGACTTCCGTCCGGGCAGTCTGATTGGTGGGGCGAATGTACAGCTGCTCGAGTCGGAGGAAGCGAGGGAGGGACAGCGCAGTCTCTTCTGGAAACCCTGGCAACTCGACCCACGGCATCTGCAGAGCTGAAAAGAGGGTGGAGAAGAAAGGATTCATGGCTTGCACTTACATAGTATACCTAGGTTAGGTACTACAACATAGTCGTCTGCCACAGTGCGTGAATTGAGGAATTAATCATGGCTCCGGGTGTTTCGCTCGTGTTTCTGTAGGCTCTGTCTTTTTCGCCGCCCCCCAGGGCGGCGAGTATATATACGGACGCTAATGTCTGTTTGTGTGTGTGTGTGTGTGTGTGTGTCCGTGTGTCCGGAACAACTAAACATGACGGTTAGTGCCACCCGATGGAGTCGAATGCGCTGAGTAACGCGCCGTTGTCCGTTTCTGTTGCTAATTTCGCTATTTCGAGATATTTACAATTAAAATACGAAAATGTCGAAAATGGCACTTTTATTTACAACTCGTATCGAGAAAGTTTTTGCTGAAATGGAAAGGGCATAAGACGCGATGAATTTGTGACAAAGTTTCCGATTTTGGAATTCACGAAATTAGGGATATTTTCAAGGTTTTTGTCAAAATTCCCAAATTTCGACAAATTCAAACAGCTTAAATTTCAAAACTTCTTTGCACGGATGCATCGAGCATAGTCTGCCAACTATTTAGCAAATAGTTTCAGCGAATATAATTAATGGAATTTAGGAAATTTTTAAGGATTTTGTCAAAATCCACAAATTTCGACGATTTCAAACAGCTTAAATTTCAAAATTTCTTTTCGCGGATGTGTCGAGCATAGCCTGTCAAGTATTTATCAAATAGTTTCAGATTTTATAATTAACGAAATTAGGGGTATTTTCAAGGTTTTTGTCAAAATTCTCAAATTTTGACAAATTCAAACAGCTTAAATTTCAAAATTTCTTTTCACGGATGTGTCGAGTATAGTCTGCCAAGTATTTATCAAATAGTTTCAGATTTTATAATTAACGAAATTAGGGATATTTTCAAGGGTATTGTCAAAATTCCCAAATTTCGACAATATCAAACTGCTTAGATTTCATAATTTCTTTACATGGTTGTGTCGGGCAAAAGCTGCCAAGTATTTAGCAACTCGTTCTAGATTTTATAATTAACGAAGTTTGGGATATTTTCACGGTTTTTGTCAGAATTCCCAAATTACGACAATTTCAAAGGGCTTAAATTTCACAATTTCTTTGCGTTGATGCATTGGGCACAGTCTGTCAAGTATTTAGCAAACAGTTTCTGATTTTATAACTAAAGAATTTGGGTATGTTTTAAGGTTTTTGTCAAATTGCAAAATTTCCACAATTTTAAGCAGCTTAAGTTTCAAATATCTTTGTGTGGATGCATCGGGCCCTAAGCCCAAAAGGATGGGGCGTCGTCCCATTTATACCCTTTTCAACAGGGCGTCGTCCCATTTATACCCTTTTCAATAGGGCGTCGTCCTATTTATACCCTTTTCAATAGAGCGTCGTCCCATTTATACCCTTTCCAATAGGGCGTCGTCCCATTTAGACACTTCTATTGCACTGTGTGCCTGCGGCGAATCTCTCTGATCCATTTATGGATCAGTTGCCACAATTATAAGCGCAAAGTGTGCCTGCGGCGAATCTTCTGATCCATTTGTGGATCAGGTATCAGGAACAAATCCAAGACCGATTGCGACAATACCCCACCGAATTGTCGACTAAATGTCTAGCGGCACTTCACTATCCAGTGCACATTATCGCGCACACGCTCTCAAGTTTACACTGATGCCAACGTGGTGCCGCAGTTTTTACACAAAGCTTGTTATACTCCACAAAAAGTGTGGAGTATATAGCGATTGTGCGCGAAACGCAGTAATTTTAACCGGATGGCGTTCGCGCGTGCAGCGGCCGATTTGCAAACGGTCTTTTGCGTTGGGTAGGCCTAGTTGGTGGGCAACCTGCACGACATATGGGGTCACGCTGCGGGACCCCGTTGGCGGGAAATTAAAAAATTTATATTTTCAAAGTACTGAAAATTGGGTTGGGCAAGGCAGAACTCAAAAAAGTTGCATTATAATGGTATATACTATCTTTTGATATGTTGTTGTACTCGATAGGGCCGAGGGTGGAAGAAATGAATTGGATCCTTGCGGAACCCATTTTGGCGCCAAATTTGAAAAATTCGCGATTTTTGGCCCCGGGTCGAATTTGACGGGCTGCTGTGCGAGCTAGGTAAAAGCTAGAGCGACAAGACCACTCTTGGTGCTCCTTCCCGGATGTCCTCTATCAAATGAGCCATGAACGGAGAAAATCGGGCGAAACACAAAAAACTTACTTACACTGCGACTTTTCCGACTCCGGGTCGAAAATAGGGATTTTCGCATTTCGGCGTCTATAGCGCTCGAATGCGTTGCCGAATCGTTCCAAAAGTGGTTTCAAACGATTCTGCGCTTAAATCGGGCCCAGAAAAGTAATTTTGAAAAATTTGCAGAGTTACAGTATCCCTGCCGCGTCTGTTTGAATTTTGGACGTCGGGTCGACTTTGCCATACTCGATTTCGGGGTTTTCGGGGGCGCTGATTACGAATTTGGCATTCGTTCAGTGTATAGATGATGTTTGAACGCACCTACGACAAACTTGTATGCTACCGTACCCCAAGTGCAGAATTTCAGTTCCCGGAGTTCATAGGAAACTAGGGGTGTGTACTGTGTAGAGGTCGCAACGGGCCTGGACATCTGGGCCCGGCCCGGCCCGATGGAAACCCAGGCCTGCCCAAGCCCGGCCCGAAAAATTTTTGGCCCGGCCC
The DNA here is from genome assembly GCA_030248115.1 of Linhomoeus sp. GSCO2_2. NCBI lineage: Eukaryota > Metazoa > Nematoda > Chromadorea > Monhysterida > Linhomoeidae > Linhomoeus > Linhomoeus sp. GSCO2_2. Next base: position 43,106 of record JASAMZ010005538.1, on the reverse strand, counting down.
GGCCCGTTGGGGGCGTTGACCAAGCCCGCCCGAGACCAGTTTAGGCCCGCCCGAAAAAGCCCGAATTTTTTTGCGGCGTCTTAGATCAATGCTCTGTAACTCTAGCGTTCCTCAACATTTTTTCGCCGCGCCTCAGCGCGGCGAGGTGTACTTATCTACATTACTATGCTAGCTAGGCCTTTTGTCTGTCCGTCCGTCCGTCCGAGCACGCTTGCCTCCCTAGCACTTCGCCACGCGACGCTTCAGCATGCGCTTGCCTCGCTAGCACTTCGCCACGCAACGCTACAGCACGCACGCGCCAGGAAGCCAGCAGGACGCCAGCGGCGTCCCGCAGAGAAGCTCGCTCGCTTCGATCAATCGACCGCAGAAAATCAATCGCTGCACGCCCAGCGTCGCCTGTTGCTGCCTGTCTTCAACGCAGGCTTTGCCTGAACAGTACGGCAATGCACGGTAGCAGGGAGCAAAAGCGAACAGTGCGGCAGTGCGCGCTACAGCAGAGAACCTTGCAATGTGCAATTGCAACAGAGCCGAACAGTACGACAATGCTCGCGCAGGCAATTCTAGCGGCTTCAGCGACTATTTCGCTTGCAACAGGACAGATCTTGCAGCAGGACAATCGGTCCGCTCTGTAGCATTTGTTTTGCGCGCCGCTTTGTACGGCGCGTTCGCGAGGCAGTCAGCGCCATTAGCTTGCAACAGGACAGACTTTCTGCAACAGGACGCTGCAACAGTACAGACGTTGCAACAGGATCGTCGCGCGAGGCGACCAGCGCCGTTGGCTCGCAACAGGACAAACCTTTGCAACAGGATAGATTTTGCAACAGGACAAATCTTGCAACAGGGCAGATCTTGCAACCGGCAAATCTGCCCGCTTTCTATCATTTGTTTTGCGCGGCGCTTTGTACGGCGCGTTCGCGAGGCAGTCAGCGCTGTTGGCTTGCAACAGGACAGACTTTCTGCAACAGGACAAATGTTGCAACAGTACAGACGTTGCAACAGGATGGTCGCGCGAGGCGACCAGCGCCACTGGCTCGCAACAGGACATACCTTCTGCAACAGGACAGATTTTGCAACAGGGCACATCTTGCAACAGGACAGATCGTGCAACAGGACAGATTTTGCAACAGGACAACTCTTGCAACAGGACAACTCTTGCAACAGGACAGATTTTGCAACAGGACAGGTCTTGCAACAGGACAGACCTTGCAACAGGACATATTTTGCAACAGGACAAATCTTGCAACAGGACAGATCTTGCAACAGGACAGATTCTGCAGCAGGACAACTCTTGCAACAGGACAAATCTTGCAATAGGACAGACCTTGCAACAGGACAGATTTTGCGACAGGACAGACCTTGCAACAGGACAGATTTTGCAACAGGACAAATCTTGCAACAGGACAGATCTTGCAACAGGGCAAATGTTGCAACAGTACAGACGTTGCAACGACAAATCTCGCAAGAGGACACAACTTGCAACAGGCAGATCTTGCAACAGGGCACAACTTGCAACAGGACAGATTTTGCAACAGGACAAATCTTGCAACAGGACAGATTTTGCAACAGGACAAATCTTGCAACAGAACAGGACAGATCTACCATGCAACAGGACAGACCGTGCAACAGGGCAGATCTTCAACAGGACAGACTAGCAACAGACAGACCCTGCAACAGGAAGACTACAACAGACAGACCCTGCAACAGAAGATCTTGAACAGGACAGACTTGCAACAGGACAGATCTTGCAACAGGACAAATCTAGCAACAGGACAGAGCTTGCCACAGGACAAATCTTGCAACAGGACAGATCTTCAACAGGACAGATCTTCAACAGGACACATCCTGCAGCACGACACATCTTGCAACAGGACACATCTTTCAACAGGACAGACCTTGCAACAGGTTGCAACAGGACAGGTCTTGCAACAGGACATACTGTACGCTGCAATAGGACAGACCCTTCAACAGGACAGACTTGCAACAGGACAGACCTTGCAACAGGACAAATCAAGCAACAGGTCAGACCTTGACAATGAACGGGGCGGACGTTGCGGCACGCGCGCGAGGCGACAGCGCCGTTGGCTCACAACAGGACAGACCTTGCAACGGACAGACCTTCAACAGGACAGATCACGCAACAGAACATTACGGCCATTGACGACTGCATTCCATGCTATTCAGATCACAGAAATTCTTCTGCAACAGGAAGGAACGGCTAGTATATACGGATGACAATGTCCGTCTGTCTGTGTGTCCGTTCGTGGCACCGAAGTAAAACATGTGGCATATGTGGTCAAGTAGAGTCGAGGTCGCTGAGTACGGATCCGATGTCCGTTCCTGTTGCTAATTTCGCATTTTCGAGATATTTGCAACTAAAATATGAAAATATCGAAAATCGACTTTTTCGTCTGACGAGCTAGCGGCGAAATTTCTTCAGAAATGGAAGGAGCATAGACCGCGGATAATTTGTAACACAAAAGAATTTTTTTGCAAATGTGGAATTTGATAGAAATACGCGATTATTTGTCGAAATTTCATAAAATGACAAAAATTGAACGTCATTTTTTGACGAATGTGAATGCAGAAATGGAAAGGTCGTGTGTCAGTAAGAATTTGTGGCATAGTTTTACAGTTTGCAAAAATTGTAATTTTGAGATATTTACGATTAAAATACGAATATGTCGAAAATCGACTTTTTCGTCTGACGAGCTAGACGTGAAATTTCTTCAGAAATGGCAAGGACATAGCCCGCGGATAATTTGTAACTCAAAATAGGATTTTTGCAATTCTGGGATTTGTCACAAATACGCGATTATTTGTCAAAATTTCATAAATCGACAAAAATCGACAAAAAAATTTAACAAAAGTGAATGTCGAAATGGAAAGGCCGTATACAAACAAGAATTTATGACACAGTTCCACAGTTTTCCAAAGTTGTAATTTTGAGATATTCACGATTAAAATACGAAAATGTCGAAAATCGTCTTTTTCGTCCGATGAGCTAGATCTTTGAAGGATTCAAAGCGCTGCATTGTAACAGTGGTTGAATGTGATGGCTTCCCAGCGCTAGCAGGACTTTATTGGCAACGTTTCGCTGGCTTACCAGCCAGCTTCTTCAGGCCTACCCAGTCACTGAAAGACAAACGAAATGAACAATTATGGAGGGAATTCGCGCGCGATCACACCACACACTATCGTCACAGCACACTGCACAACGAAAGCCAGGCAGCAGCGATGGGCATAGACGCGCCTTGAATATTGCACGCATCCCGCTCAGCAGCGATGTACAGAGCCTCCTTTATCCTACGGCGCGCCACATATGTAGTTATCAGCGTCTAAAATCTCTACACTATCTTCAGAGAAGCCATGGCCGCGTTCTATGCAGTGTTTGACCAAACCCGAGTGCTCAACTCTCCCATTTCGAATCGCGCCAGAGTGTTCAGAGATCCGTTTACGAACCGACCGTTGAGTTTCACCCACATATACAGCAGAGCAATCGTTACAGCGCACTCTGTAGATAACGCACTTCCTATCTAAGGTATTAGCTTTCGACCAATCAAGTTTACGATAAAGCAGAGAGCCCAAATTTCTAGGCGATTTGAAAAAGACACGAAAGCCGCTACTCTGCAGCAAACGACGCAACTTGTATGATGTATTACCAGTGAACGGAAGCACGACTGTACCAATATTGGCTTGAGTAGGTTGCTTACCAGGCAAGTCAGCGTACAAGCATTTCCTAAGCATACTATTGTCATAGCCATTATTTCTAAACGCGTCACTGAGAGCCGTAAGTTCAGACACGCAGTCTACAGTACCTGGACCACGTAGCGCTCAGCGCGCCTGCGCATACCTCTTACTGTGGCATACAAAACCGATTTTGGCAGAGCAGAAGCTGGGTGACAATACCTGTTCCGCTTCCGTTCACTGGTAATACATCATACAAGTTGCGTCGTTTGCTGCAGAGTAACGGCTTTCGTGTCTTTTTCAAATCGCCTAGAAATTTGGGCTCTCTGCTTTATCGTAAACTTGATTGGTCGAAAGCTAATACCTTAGATAGGAAGTGCGTTATCTACAGAGTGCGCTGTAACGATTGCTCTGCTGTATATGTGGGTGAAACTCAACGGTCGGTTCGTAAACGGATCTCTGAACACTCTGGCGCGATTCGAAATGGGAGAGTTGAGCACTCGGGTTTGGTCAAACACTGCATAGAACGCGGCCATGGCTTCTCTGAAGATAGTGTAGAGATTTTAGACGCTGATAACTACATATGTGGCGCGCCGTAGGATAAAGGAGGCTCTGTACATCGCTGCTGAGCGGGATGCGTGCAATATTCAAGGCGCGTCTATGCCCATCGCTGCTGCCTGGCTTTCGTTGTGCAGTGTGCTGTGACGATAGTGTGTGGTGTGATCGCGCGCGAATTCCCTCCATAATTGTTCATTTCGTTTGTCTTTCAGTGATTGGGTAGGCCTGAAGAAGCTGGCTGGTAAGCCAGCGAAACGTTGCCAATAAAGTCCTGCTAGCGCTGGGAAGCCATCACATTCAACCTCCGATGAGCTAACGGCAGAATTTCTTCAGAAATGGCAGTCGCATAGACAACGGATTTGAAACAGAAAGATGGTACCCCAAACGGAATTCCTGGTGGAGAGCGATTCCACAAAACAATTGGCAAGTTTTTTGTTCGATGCGGCTTATATTCACACAGGTATAAAACTTCAGATGAACGGCGTCGTATCATGCCGATAACATATAGCGAACGCGGCGATATCACTGAGCTTTAGATCAGCTGTACAGACAACCGTATCGTGAGGATAGCTGCACTTGGTATGAAGGTACACGTTTTCAAGATACCTTCTCTAGATGCGGCTAATTATGCGAATAAAATACCTACACTATGCTGTTCACCAAGATTTGACAGACGCAAAGTATAGGTTGAACTTTTTACACACACAGCTTGTTAGAAGCGGCTAACGGCGTTTGAAAGAGCGATTGAACGCTCTATTAGGTGGCAAGAGAAATTGTTCAGTAGCTTCAACAATGCGAGATACATATACAGGTCACCAAAGTCGACTGCGAGCTCTTCTGTGGTTGGCACTTGGCCTTCAACTTCAAATCTCTAGAGCTCGTGAGTTGCAGGTTGCAGGAGGCTGTCCACTACCGTCGAATAGAGCATTTTATTCTCTTTTGAATGCAATTTACCGCTTCTCGAAATGTTCACAGGTGAAAAAGTTATGTAGAGTTGAAGTTGAACGCTGTCACTGTACACAATGTATGTACATATGTGCCTTGTCATGTATGTACGCAGCATGGGTATTAATGCATTTTATTTTAAGACAAAACAGAAAAGCCTTTAAGTATTTCTGATTCCCTTCACTTGAATTGGCAGCGCAGCACACTAAAATCCCTCTAAAAGCCTGCCTTAACAAAAGTTTTGTCAGCATCCTGCTGGAACAAGGCCCGATGTCGGGCCTGGAGAATATTGGGCCCGGCCCGGCCCGACGGGAATTTGCCCAGGCCCGCCCAAGCCCAGCCCGCGGGCCGGGCCGGGCCGGGCCTCGGGCTCGGGGGCCCGTTGAGACCTCTAGGGTGTAGTGTGTCGAATCTGGGGTATTTTGGGATGTAGATCACGAATTCAGCATTGCTTTTGCGATTGGGGGTGCCAAGAGGCCACAACAGCAGAGAAGTCACCGTGCGTAGGAGTTCAAATTTGTGGAGTATACTGCGTCCCCCGGACGACTTGCCTGGTTAAGTATTCGTTGTCGGTTGGTTGCGTGGCATAGCGTTTCCGACACAATGCGTAGTCGTCATGCTCTTGAGTAAAGCTTCGTCACAGCAGACAAAGATCATTGGAATGTAGCAATGCTTCAGCGGCCTTTGTCCGCCTTTATCCCATTCAACTCGTATTGTTATACTGTAATTCTTGGCGTTGCGGGTAGAGCTGTAAGACGGACCGATTTTGCCGTCCGGAACCGGACCGGACCAATTCACGGTACGGTCCGCCCGGACCGGACCGGACCACCCGGACCAGATTTCCAGCTGGTACCAATCATCAAAGTGGCACTGGTCTCAAGCTCTAATGTTAGACGATGAGGGTTGCTTATATAGTGCCTATAGGAAGATTCAAGTTACAGAGAAACAAATCTAAGCGCCACGGGCAAAATTTCGACATATTTTTTTGCCCGCCCTCAGGCGGGCGACACTCTGCGAGAGCTCGGCGTGCGTGCGTGCGTCCGTAACGCTCTCAGATCTCGGCGTTGGAAAGTCGTAAAGCGGAGATCTTGGGCTCTACGGATAAGTCTCGACTCACTGATCATTCAGCTAAAAGGTTTCGAAATTCAAAGTTTGTGCGCGCTACAGTAACCCGAATGTCAAAACGCAAAACGGCTCTAACTCGCTCGTCTTACGTCGTAGAGCGGCAATCGACACGTCGGGTGAAGGCGACGCGTCTGCAAGCGGTGGGACGACCTCTGCTCCAGTGGGCGTGTCGTCAGAGTGGTGGAAGCGACGCTGCAGGGAGGGCCTGAGACCATCGAGTATCGGTTTTCATTGACCACTGACAAGGGAGTGAACTGTCAGCTGGAAGTCCGCTCGATGGACGGCCACCAAATAAGGCCGTCAGCCTCTTTCTCCAGGCAATAATCGTTCTATGACCCATGACCCATGGAATTTATGACCCATGACCCATGGAGTTTATGACCCATATTTGAATTTGCGCGTACAGTAATCCCAAAGCGTAAAGTACATACTGGCGGTTATGGTAACTGGCAAACCACACCAAAATGACACTCGATTTGCTCCGAAAGGGGCAAACTGTTGTAAAAGTTAGAATCTGAGAGAATCAAACCAAACTGACAAGGTTTAGACCATGTTTAGGTCCGCTATGTCCGTTCCACCCATCTGTCCATTGTGTCTCAGATCTCGGTGTTGGAAAGTCTTAGGAAGCCGATCAATGGCTCTTTGGATAGGTCTCAACTTACTGGTATTGTGACGAAGTCGAGATTCATAAGTTTCGAACGAAACAGTCTCAAAAGATCAATGTCCTGGCGATCCCAATGTTGCCTTGCAAGTGCAACAACCATGCTGACCAGGCAGGTGCTTTAGGTTCCTTTGGGGAGAGGGGGGTATTTGGGGTGGGGTTAGCGTGTAGTACACGTTGTACGCTCTCCGGCATAGTACTGGCTCCGGTCCAAATTACTGCGTTTCGCGCACAATCGCTATATACTCCACACTTTTTTGTGGAGTATAAAAACTACAGTGTGTGTGCGTGTATCCGCGTCGTTCTAAGTCACTGAGATGGTTGTCGAAGAGAAATTGGTCTAACAACGTCGCGAAGATGCTTGCAAAGTGCAACCTTCGACCACACCAACGTTCAAATTTGAATTTGCCGGTTTTCCGCCAAAACATACTTTTCGCACTTTATGTATTTGTTACATCGCCAGCAATTCCATCTATCGCCTTCAAGCGTCCTATTGCAATTCAACACAAGAATGATTGAAACAATCGTGCGCTTCGTAAAGTACAGAGTGTCCCAGACAAACGAGTCACATTTTATGTTTGAATAACTCCAGCTAGAGAACGAATTTTCTCACGCGGTCTTTTGCATGAGATAGACGTTTTGTATGTAGAAATATCAGTTGGCTGTGTTAAACGTAGCAATTTTCCACCTTGTCAAACAAAAGTGCATATTTTGACGCTTTTGTTGACTTTTGGTGCTCTTTCCACGAGGTGCTGAGCACTCATCGAAATGCGGGCAGTTGTTGAAGAAAGGCCATATGATAGGCACTCCCTCAAGGGGGGCACAGGCATGTGCACCGGCGTTTGTACGTTGTGTGCCTCTGGTGCGCAGAATGGTCATTGGCAGCCGCACGCTTCGAGCTCATTTTAACTTTCTACCATGTTACCACCGTAATATACAAATTCGTGGGGTACTGTGTATGCCCAATTGCCGACCGAAGCGTCTATAAAAGGGACCCAATTCTCCATAATTTCACCTCTTGTCTGAGAGACAAACCCTTGCCCATCATCACGGCCGAAAGGTGTAAAGCCAAAAGAAAGGCTACCTTCCCCCTCCAAGGTCTGGGAACCCGTTCTGTAACCCGTTAGGGCTACCGAAAGTGGTGTAGGAACCCTAAGATCCTAAGCGCTGCTGTTCTACTGTGTTCCGGAACTATCCTCTGTGCGCTTACCCATTATTGCTACAAAAGCAGGGTAACGGGCAAAAGAAGTCCAAGGCAGTAGATAGTGGCAATCTACTCTCCCTTCCACGGAACTGGCACGACGCTAGGAGTACAGCTTCCGTCATGAGAGAGAGGTCTTAGTGGACCGAGTAATCGGCTCCGAACCTTCATCTTTGCTGTTGTACAGAGTGTTGTCAGTCGACGAACGGATGTGAGGAGACGAGGGTGGTGGATAAGTAAGATCTGCAGCTACCGACTGGGTGGCCGACTCCGCTAGGTAATCGGAGGAGAGGTTGGGGTAAAGGCAGCCCTCTCGTCGAGTTACGGCAGGTAGCGGCTTTGCATTGGTGACCCGGAAGCATGAGTCAATCCTTGTCGGATCTGTACGATTAGTGCAGAGCTAACAAGATTGGAGCGCGCATCTTTTGGTTCCACTGTCAAGTCTCCAGTGTCTCCTGCGAGAATTAAAATCCTTCTCTTTCAGGAGCATACATCCACCATTCGGTTGTCGGACCATTTTGGTACCGAGTGCGTGCGCTTTCAGGGCAAACGTCACAACAACCGAACTCACCCTTCGTCAAGCAGATTCGAGACAAGTCGAGCCGGTCGCCGACTCTCCTCTCCGCAACGACCCTCCGTGCAGCGAACAGCTGTACCAAACCGTGCACTGTCCTCATAGGGCGTTGATTCGAAATTGTGCGTGTGTGAAACCGGTCGCGTTCAGGAATGTCTGCCATGGCTCGCAGGCCTTCGTCGGCTCACCTTCGGACGCCTGCCTCGGCAGCAACTGGCCGCAATTCGCGCGCCGCGCCAGCTTCAGCTTCCGTGACGACGCCGGCTGGACCATGGGCCCGCTTTGCCAACCAACATGCCGACGTGCTTCTCTGTCACTTTGAGGGCGGCAACGCCGTTCTGCAAACCGTCAACTGTGGTTTTGTGCAGCGACTAGTAGACGCGTTTCCAGGTATCATCGCTCAAGGTGCCTCGGCAATCCGACAGGCTTTGCCGCGAATCAACATGCTCCCGGACGAGGCGGCGTACGTCTAGATGGCTCACAGCTATGTATCTGAGGGATCTGCCGGCGGTAGTGATTAAAGAATCACCGGATCCCATAGCCCAACATGAAACGAAAGTGAAGGATGCTCACACGCATACCTTGTTCGCTTACTTCTGGAATACGTCAAATTGGCCGATGATGGCTCCGACGCTCCGATTGAAGAGGAAACTGTCCGGTTTCATGACAACGTTCCTTCAGAGAAGCGACTTCAGATATACTCCGCCCCCGTCGTTCTTCGAGCGATTCAAGCGCGAGTGGGAGAAGCGAGTGGAGGAAGTGCTTCGGGACTACGCCGGCAGTGAGTTCGAGCCGTATCTGACTACAGTCGATCCAACGGCCATACCCAAGCAGTTGCTTCGGGCTGACGAGGACTATATTTCCCAATGTGTGGCAGAGTGATGCGTGTGCATATGCAGCTAGGTTGCTACTTCTACACGGAGGCCGACAAGGACCCTGTGACTCAAGGCGACGTCACAAGGGCAGTGAGTACACTGCTGCCGACCTCGCCGATTGGCAACGGTGGCCAGCAGCAGGGACTGCCGCCACCGGGAAGCAGAAGTGCCACCCCAGCAGTGGTTCTGCAGCCAAATGTGGCGCAATCGCCACAGGTGGTACAGACGCCGCCAGGAGCATCACCACCCCATGCGGGACCCACGCCGTCAGTGGGGCAACCGCTAACGCCGGCGCGGCAGGCGACCGGCAGCAACCAGCAGCAAAACACGTCTTCCTTTCAGCCGCCCAATCGACAATCACCATTCGTGCAACCTCCAGTTGTGCGACAGCCAAGGGAGCAGCAGCAGCTGCCTCCTATCGAAGAATGTTCGCCCCACGGTTCTACGGAATCGTTGCATACTTCAGCGTTTACAAGGACTTCAGGGCGAGGACAGGGTGACGTAGCGACTAGACTGCGCCGGTTTCGACAAAGGACCGGAATGACGTCGGACGAACTCGTCAATTTGATCACCCAAGACCCTTCGGCGGCAAGAGATTTTCTCGACGCAGTTTCAGATGAAGACACTCAATGTGGCACTAATCAGCCACCAAACTCCAATGCCAATCGCCCACTGGCGAACGGCCAGCAACAGCCAAGAGTGACGCTGTGTCGAGGGATAAACGTACAAAGCGGTTTCAGGAGTACTTTCGATTTAGACAATCGACGCCGGCAAGAAGAGCAACAGCGACGGCAGCAGCAGCAACAGCCTCCGCCGCCGCCACCGCCACCTGCGCAGAATCTACAACCACCGGCTACCAATCAGGGGTCGAATGTGGCATATAGTAGACGAAATAGGAGATTGCAGGCTCGAGAGAATCAGCGCCGAACGGATCCGGCGACGGCAGCGACAAGGCCGCCGTCAACTTTGGCTGGAGAACCAGCAGCTCAGATGACTGACGCCGATAGAGAAAAGGAAGAGTTGCAGCAAGAACTGGCTTTAACACAGAGCCAGAATGATGTGTTGCGACGTGAACTGACAATAGCGCGAAATCAACAGATCCGGCATCCCTAGCGCCTTCCCGATTGGTCGGTGGCAAGGCGCTAGGGATGCTGGAAAATTATCAGACCGGACCTTACAGACAGTTCTTCGCAGTAGCAGCCGCCCACACCTTCTCCCCCATTGGGTCGACAGGCATCCACATGTATGTGTGTATGTATGTATGTTTATTCCCCAGCGAACAATGAGATACAAAACGCACAGTGTAAAACGAGATGGAGAACGCGCTCATGAGTGAGTTCCTGGCGAGGATACTGTATGTAGGTAACAACCTGAGTCAGTAAACCTATGGACGAGGAGACCCCCACTCACGCCAACGCACGCTCACAAGGCACAGACATGCACGCTATTAGGCCAGGACAGGTGACTCCACCAGTGGGCGATTTTACACCCTGACCTGGGTAAAAGAAGAAAGGTTTTCCTTTTGAAGTCTGTATTTGAAGGAATGAGAGTACGAGCCGAAATAGTGTGTTGAGAGAGACTGTTCCAAGCGTTGACGATACGGTTTGCGAAGGAGTGTTTACGGCACAGTGTTTTCCAGCGCTCCGGTACCAATTGCAGCGAGTGGGAGCGCGACCGGTAGGCAGTTTGGGAGCGGCGGAAGAAGGCGTCAAAGTCAAGATCGGTCAAACCCCGGGCCATTTTATAGACCATTATGAGGTCTGCGTATAGGCGCTGCAGGTCTAGAGGCTCCAGACCTGTGGCAACAAGGCGCTCCTCATAGCCAAGGGCTCCTAGGCCAGGCAGGCGGCGGGTGAAGTGCCTCTGGACCGACTCCAAAGCCTCGACGTCCTCTTTGAGCTGCGGGTTCCACACTGGGGAGGCATATTCCAGCGCACTGCGGGCGAAAACCTTGAACAGCTGACAAAGAAAGGCCGGATTTCTATTGTGGAAGCTGTTGAACAGCATGTTAACCTTCCTGCTGGCTTGATTGACTGCAGAACGAATATGCTCGTGAAAACGCATGTCCGAGCCAACTGTAACTCCTAAGTCCCGTGCACTCGTAACACTTTTGAGCGTCGTTCCACTGAGTCGATATTCGGCTTGACAGTTTTTGCGGGGACCCAAGTGAAGAATGATGCACTTGGATAGCGCCAACCTAAGTTCGTTGGAAGCAGCCCACTGGGCCACTGCGTTAAGTCCCATTTGAAGCACCTCACGATTGGCTGCTGAGTCGGCAACAAAGTACAGTTTGCAGTCGTCAGCAAATAATTTCACATGTACCCCCTGTGTGATGGCCGGAAGGTCGTTGATAAAGAGGAGAAATAGCGGAGGACCGAGTACACTGCCCTGCAGTACTCCGGAAGTGACATGCGCGTAGCCAGACAGAGTACTGCCCACCCGCACCCGCTGACGGCACCCAGACAGCCAAGCCTCGACCCAGGCCAGCACACGACCCCGGATACCATAGGCGTTGAGCTTGGACAGTAGCTTTGTGTGGGACACAGTGTCAAAGGCTCGACTGACGTCAAGATAGGCGACGTCAAGGGGTGTGGAATTGTTCAGTTCTCTTGTCCAGTCATCGCAGCACTCCAGAAGTTGCGTGACACTGCTCCTCTTGCTGCGGAAGCCATGCTGCGCTGCAGAGATAAAGCTTTCCCTATGAAGGTGATCAAAGAGTGCCGCCTTGACCAGCTTTTCGAGGACCTGACAGGCTGTGCTTGTGATGGAGATGGGACGGTAGTTGGCCGGCTGCGAGGCGTCTCCCTTCTTGAAGATAGGTGTCACGTTGGCTGAGAGCCAGTCGGCAGGGAGCCGCCCACTCTGCAGGGAAGAGCGGAAGATGAGCGAGAGAGGGAGTGCTAGAGGGCAAGCGAGCCGTTTGAGGAACAACTGGGGCAGACCGTCAGGCCCAGAGGAGAGCTTGCTAGGCAGCGCGCATAGCATCTTGAACACATCGAAGGGTTCGATCGGCAGCCACTCAAACTCTGCGTGTGGTGATGGGTTGTCTGCCACTGTGACTGGGACACCATTGTCCGTCGTGAAAACAGAAGAGAACTGCTGATTGAGTGCGTCAGCCTTGGCCTCGTCGTCAGTGCAGAGTCGGCCCCTTTGATCAGAGAGCGCTGGGATCGGAGGAGTGCCATTGAGGCGGGAGGAGACAAAGCGCCAAAAGCGCCGGTCATTCATCCCCTCCACAATGGCATCCTCGTTTCTCCTGCGGTCTCGACGTATAGCTGCTCGTGTGCGGTTGTTGGCGTCCCTCCATGCCTCCTTGCCATAAAATCCATCCACTTCTCATCGACACTCGTGCACCAGCCCAATAGCACTGCCCAATCATGCCTCGCCAGAAATGCCTCAAGTGCATCATAGTCGGCTTTGCGAAAGTCTCTACGTGGTGGCACAGGGGGTGGGGGCACTAAAGGTATGCCCGTTTGACACACGACCATAGAATGGTCGCTCTTAATAGCCGCAGGAAGAACAACAGTTGAGACAACGATGCCGTTCTGATTTGAAAAGGCCAGATCGAGTATGTTTCTGCCCCGAGTGGGCACTTGGACATGTTGCACATAGCCTGCCCGAAGGCAGAATTGAAGGAAGTCTCTCTCAACACACGTTGACCTAGGGGAGGGGGAGTAAGGTAGGTGGTCCAATTAATACCAGGCAGGTTGAAATCGCCCACTATTATGGCAGCGATCCCCACCGGCGTCAACGCGCGCAAATGAGTGACAAGCGAGCCCCCGTCTGTGGCAGAGGGGGGCCGATAGACGGAGATAACGCGCACACACTTTCTAGCACCTGTGTCAAAATGCAAGTCGACAGCAATGCATTCAAAATCGCGGCAATTTGTTGGAGTAACACTTGGAACCCAATTCACACCACGTGGTATAAACATGAGGCTACCACCTCCTTGCCTATCAACCATATCAGTACGAATAATCTCATGGGACGTGCCAAATATGGATGAGGGCGTTTCTACAGTAAGCCACGACTCGGAAACTGCTACAATGGAGTTAGCGTATAAAGAAGACAATAGCCCTACAAACTCGTCTACTTTGGAGCAGATAGACTGCGCGTTGAGATAGACAATTTCAAGACGATCATGTGTGACTACGCTGGGGATTAGTGGTTTAACGCACCCATACTGGGAGTGACGGACGAGCTGGCAGTAGTAGCTGCAGCAGTGCTAGTCGGAGAGTGGAGAGTGGGGGTTTGCAGGAGTGGCTGTCGGTGGGGCTCCTCCAGGACTTCCGCGGGCAGGGGGAAGTGGGCCGAGGGGTCGTTCTTGTCGAAGATCTTCTCGTTGCGGACCACCAGGTGGCGGCCGGCGTTCTCAGGCTGCTCCTGCAGACTCTTCTTCCACTTGCGCAGGGAGAAGTCCAGCTTCCTCTGCTGCTCTGTCAAGTCATGGCGCAGGAAGACCCTGGCTGGCAGTCCGAAGGTCGTCTTGATGGCGGCCTGCTGGGTCAGCAGCTTCTGCTTCACACTGGGATCAGACAGCTGGATCTTGATGGGTCGTGGTCGGTTGGGGTCGTGGTTGGGCTTCCCCATCCGGAAGACGCGCAGGACAGATGAATCGGTAGCAGCGACGTGCTTGACCAGGTTGCGAATGAACAGCTCGTCATCATTCCCAGCAGCCACGGCCGGGTCGGTTTCGGGAAAACCCACTGCCACCAAGTTATTCTTCTTCTCATCTCGGGCCTTGCTCTCCTTCTTCTGGACGTCGCGTTTCTCGAAGGCGTCCATCACGGCCGCCTGCACGTTGGTGGACTGGAGTGGCCAGCTGGCTCTCAAGCTGCTCGATGTGGGCTTTGCAGCGGGCCAGCTCCTCCTGCATCTCCGTGAGGGCGAAGAGACGGCTTTGCAGGGCATCCCGACAGACTGCGCTGCAGATTGGCAGGGACACGACTGGCTCCTCGCTTTTCACCCCTCTCGTAGAAGGCTTGTCATTGTTGCAGATCAGATGGAAGGGTTGCATGCACCCGGTGCAGCTCACTAGGGTGGCCGGCGAAGAATTGGCTTTGCACTTGATGCACTTGAAGGAATGAGAGTACGAGCCGAAATAGTGTGTTGAGAGAGACTGTTCCAATCGTTGACGATACAGTTTGCGAAGGAGTGTTTACGGCACAGTGTTTTCCAGCGCTCCGGTACCAATTGCAGCGAGTGGGAGCGCGACCGGTAGGCGGTTTGGGAGCGGCGGAAGAAGGCGTCAAAGTCAAGATCGGTCAAACCCCGGGCCATTTTATAGACCATTATGAGGTCTGCGTATAGGCACTGCAGGTCTAGAGGCTCCAGACCTGTGGCAACAAGGCGCTCCTCATAGCCAAGGGCTCCTAGGCCAGGCAGGCGGCGGGTGAAGTGCCTCTGGACCGACTCCAAAGCCTCGACGTCCTCTTTGAGCTGCGGGTTCCACACCGGGGAGGCATATTCCAGCGCACTGCGGGCGAAAACCTTGAACAGCTGACAAAGAAAGGCCGGATTTCTATTGTGGAAGCTGTTGAACAGCATGTTAACCTTCCTGCTGGCTTGATTGACTGCAGAACGAATATGCTCGTGAAAACGCATGTCCGAGCCAACTGTAACTCCTAAGTCCCGTGCACTCGTAACACTTTTGAGCGCCGTTCCACTGAGTCGATATTCGGCTTGACAGTTTTTGCGGGGACCCAAGTGAAGAATGATGCACTTGGATAGCGCCAACCTAAGTTCGTTGGAAGCAGCCCACTGGGCCACTGCGTTAAGTCCCATTTGAAGCACCTCACGATTGGCTGCTGAGTCGGCAACAAAGTACAGTTTGCAGTCGTCAGCAAATAATTTCACATGTACCCCCTGTGTGATGGCCGGAAGGTCGTTGATAAAGAGGAGAAATAGCGTCGTGGTTGGGCTTCCCCATCCGGAAGACGCGCAGGACAGATGAATCGGTAGCAGCGACGTGCTTGACCAGGTTGCGAATGAACAGCTCGTCATCATTCCCAGCAGCCACGGCCGGGTCGGTTTCGGGAAAACGGCCTTGCTCTCCTTCTTCTGGACGTCGCGTTTCTCGAAGGCGTCCATCACGGCCGCCTGCACGTTGGTGGACTGGAGTGGCCAGCTGGCTCTCAAGCTGCTCGATGTGGGCTTTGCAGCGGGCCAGCTCCTCCTGCATCTCCGTGAGGGCGAAGAGATGGCTTTGCAGGGCATCCCGACAGACTGTGCTGCAGATTGGCAGGGACACGACTGGCTCCTCGCTTTTCACCCCTCTCGTAGAAGGCTTGCCATTTTTGCAGATCAGATGGAAGGGTTGCATGCACCCGGTGCAGCTCACTAGGGTGGCCGGCGAAGAATTGGCTTTGCACTTGATGCACTTGAAGGAATGAGAGTACGAGCCGAAATAGTGTGTTGAGAGAGACTGTTCCAAGCGTTGACAATACAGTTTGCGAAGGAGTGTTTACGGCACAGTGTTTTCCAGCGCTCCGGTACCAATTGCAGCGAGTGGGAGCGCGACCGGTAGGCGGTTTGGGAGCGGCGGAAGAAGGCGTCAAAGTCAAGATCGGTCAAACCCCGGGCCATTTTATAGACCATTATGAGGTCTGCGTATAGGCGCTGCAGGTCTAGAGGCTCCAGACCTGTGGCAACAAGGCGCTCCTCATAGCCAAGGGCTCCTAGGCCAGACAGGCGGCGGGTGAAGTGCCTCTGGACCGACTCCAAAGCCTCGACGTCCTCTTTGAGCTGCGGGTTCCACACCGGGGAGGCATATTCCAGCGCACTGCGGGCGAAAACCTTGAACAGCTGACAAAGAAAGGCCGGATTTCTATTGTGGAAGCTGTTGAACAGCATGTTAACCTTCCTGCTGGCTTGATTGACTGCAGAACGAATATGCTCGTGAAAACGCATGTCCGAGCCAACTGTAACTCCTAAGTCCCGTGCACTCGTAACACTTTTGAGCGCCGTTCCACTGAGTCGATATTCGGCTTGACAGTTTTTGCGGGGACCCAAGTGAAGAATGATGCACTTGGATAGCGCCAACCTAAGTTCGTTGGAAGCAGCCCACTGGGCCACTGCGTTAAGTCCCATTTGAAGCACCTCACGATTGGCTGCTGAGTTGGCAACAAAGTACAGTTTGCAGTCGTCAGCAAATAATTTCACATGTACCCCCTGTGTGATGGCCGGAAGGTCGTTGATAAAGAGGAGAAATAGCGGAGGACCGAGTACACTGCCCTGCAGTACTCCAGAAGTGACATGCGCGTAGCCAGACAGAGTACTGCCCACCCGCACCCGCTGACGGCACGCAGACAGCCAAGCCTCGACCCAGGCCAGCACACGACCCCGGATACCATAGGCGTTGAGCTTGGACAGTAGCTTTGTGTGGGACACAGTGTCGAAGGCTCGACTGACGTCAAGATAGGCGACGTCAAGGGGTGTGGAATTGTTCAGTTCTCTTGTCCAGTCATCGCAGCACTCCAGAAGTTGCGTGACACTGCTCCTCTTGCTGCGGAAGCCATGCTGCGCTGCAGAGATAAAGCTTTCCCTATGAAGGTGATCAAAGAGTGCCGCCTTGACCAGCTTTTCGAGGACCTGACAGGCTGTGCTTGTGATGGAGATGGGACGGTAGTTGGCCGGCTGCGAGGCGTCTCCCTTCTTGAAGATAGGTGTCACGTTGGCTGAGAGCCAGTCGGCAGGGAGCCGCCCACTCTGCAGGGAAGAGCGGAAGATGAGCGAGAGAGGGAGTGCTAGAGGGCAAGCGAGCCGTTTGAGAAACAACTGGGGCAGACCGTCAGGCCCAGAGGAGAGCTTGTTAGGCAGCGCGCATAGCATCTTGAACACATCGAAGGGTTCGATCGGCAGCCACTCAAACTCTGCGTGTGGTGATGGGTTGTCTGCCACTGTGACTGGGACACCATTGTCCGTCGTGAAAACAGAAGAGAACTGCTGATTGAGTGCGTCAGCCTTGGCCTCGTCGTCAGTGCAGAGTCGGCCCCTTTGATCAGAGAGCGCTGGGATCGGAGGAGTGCCATTGAGGCAGGAGGAGACAAAGCGCCAAAAGCGCCGGTCATTCATCCCCTCCACAATGGCATCCTCGTTTCTCCTGCGGTCTCGACGTATAGCTGCTCGTGTGCGGTTGTTGGCGTCCCTCCATGCCTCCTTGCCATAAAATCCATCCACTTCTCATCGACACTCGTGCACCAGCCCAATAGCACTGCCCAATCATGCCTCGCCAGAAATGCCTCAAGTGCATCATAGTCGGCTTTGCGAAAGTCTCTACGTGGTGGCACAGGGGGTGGGGGCACTAAAGGTATGCCCGTTTGACACACGACCATAGAATGGTCGCTCTTAATAGCCGCAGGAAGAACAACAGTTGAGACAACGATGCCGTTCTGATTTGAAAAGGCCAGATCGAGTATGTTTCTGCCCCGAGTGGGCACTTGGACATGTTGCACATAGCCTGCCCGAAGGCAGAATTGAAGGAAGTCTCTCTCAACACACGTTGACCTAGGGGAGGGGGAGTAGGTGGTCCAATTAATACCAGGCAGGTTGAAATCGCCCACTATTATGGCAGCGATCCCCACCGGCGTCAACGCGCGCAAATGAGTGACAAGCGAGCCCCCGTCTGTGGCAGAGGGGGGCCGATAGACGGAGATAACGCGCACACACTTTCTAGCACCTGTGTCAAAATGCAAGTCGACAGCAATGCATTCAAAATCGCGGCAATTTGTTGGAGTAACACTTGGAACCCAATTCACACCACGTGGTATAAACATGAGGCTACCACCTCCTTGCCTATCAACCATATCAGTACGAATAATCTCATGGGACGTGCCAAATATGGATGAGGGCGTTTCTACAGTAAGCCACGACTCGGAAACTGCTACAATGGAGTTAGCGTATAAAGAAGACAATAGCCCTACAAACTCGTCTACTTTGGAGCAGATAGACTGCGCGTTGAGATAGACAATTTCAAGACGATCATGTGTGACTACGCTGGGGATTAGTGGTTTAACGCACCCATACTGGGAGTGACGGACGAGCTGGCAGTAGTAGCTGCAGCAGTGCTGGTCGGAGAGTGGAGAGTGGGGGTTTGCAGGAGTGGCTGTCGGTGGGGCTCCTCCAGGACTTCCGCGGGCAGGGGGAAGTGGGCCGAGGGGTCGTTCTTGTCGAAGATCTTCTCGTTGCGGACCACCAGGTGGTGGCCGGCGTTCTCAGGCTTCTTCCACTTGCGCAGGGAGAAGTCCAGCTTCCTCTGGACGGTTGGGGTCGTGGTTGGGCTTCCCCATCCGGAAGACGCGCAGGACAGATGAATCGGTAGCAGCGACGTGCTTGACCAGGTTGCGAATGAACAGCTCGTCATCATTCCCAGCAGCCACGGCCGGGTCGGTTTCGGGAAAACCCACTGCCACCAAGTTATTCTTCTTCTCATCTCGGGCCTTGCTCTCCTTCTTCTGGACGTCGCGTTTCTCGAAGGCGTCCATCACGGCCGCCTGCACGTTGGTGGACTGGAGTGGCCAGCTGGCTCTCAAGCTGCTCGATGTGGGCTTTGCAGCGGGCCAGCTCCTCCTGCATCTCCGTGAGGGCGAAGAGACGGCTTTGCAGGGCATCCCAACAGACTGCGCTGCAGATTGGCAGGGACACGACTGGCTCCTCGCTTTTCACCCCTCTCGTAGAAGGCTTGCCATTGTTGCAGATCAGATGGAAGGGTTGCATGCACCCGGTGCAGCTCACTAGGGTGGCCGGCGAAGAATTGGCTTTGCACTTGATGCAAACCATTTTCGAGGGAGAAGGCATTTGAATCGAATTCCGAATTCCAAACCTCCGGTTGGTTTCTTTTCCGCTGGGCTACGCTCAGTAAGAAAGGGTAGAGCGCAGAATGAAGAAAGGGTAGAGCGCAGAATGAGAAAGGGTAGAGCGCAGAATGATGGCGAACGACCTGTGGGAGGCGTCCTGCTGCTTCAACCACATGTTGAGGCTGATCAGCGACAATCCGATGTCCGGACTTGTGTCGATCGCGCCGGCCTATGCGAAGACCAAGCCCGACGACCCGGTCTTCAAGGACCCCAAGATGGTCGAGTGGATGTCCGAACTGTGGGACTACCTACCCGAAAACTGGGACTTCGAACAGCCCTTGCTCTTGGGCCTGTCTTTCTCGTTGCCGTGCGGAGTGTCGTTCACACTGTCCGCAATGGCTTTTGGCTTTTTGACCAGGCAAATCGGTGACAAAACGGGAGCTCAACCCGTAATGGCCAATAGATGGCAATGGTTTTTCAACAGCCCAGGGCACATGTTCATCACCTGGAACGCGGCGAAGTTGAAGGCTGCATTGCAGGCCTTGTACGGTTTCAGGTGGGACAGGAACAACCTACTCGACATCAGAGGAGTTTACCTCATGGCGCACAAGGAAGGCCATCCCCACACCTACGACCTGCTGTGCCTGTGGCCACAATGGCCACTACAACGACATGATCAGGGTGGCGGACGCTACCATCAGCTACGCCTACTTCTACGGCGCCCGCGACCACCGACCGGCGCAGGGACAATGGAACAGCCTATGGGAGAAGTTGGGCGTGAGATATGCTCAGTGGTCGATGACCACTCTGATGCTGTATTTCGTGCTCGTTCAGATGTACGAACCGGACTTGACCAAGATCCCCAGATTCTGGTGGACATTTTGGCAACAAACCATTTTCTACCTTCAGATTCCTCCCCCAGTCATGCTCAGGAACTGCTACTTCGTCAACAACTTCCCCATGCACGAGGTCATCACGACGGAATGTTCGATGAGGGCGCCAAGGCGTTGGCCACCATTTTGACGGACCAGCCGGGCAACCTGCGAATGTCGGTCTTCAAGGCCATCGGGGAGCAGGCCTTCATGGATATGGAGGGCAACCTGAATTTGAAACACTCACAGTTTTGGCAAGAAAAGGGAATCTGCTTTTCGGCAGCAGTCATTCTTGCCATGGCGAATCGAGTGAGGCTGCAAATGCGCAAGCAAATTGCCGCCAACTTCCATGCTCGCAGAGGCCTGGGTAATTCCAACGCCCCGTCTTATGACAGACTCAACTACCACAGCAAGGAGATGATGACGACGGCATACCGGGAGAATCAGGACGTCCCAATGATGGAGGCGCTCGTTCGGAATCGCTACTTCATCTCTGCCATCCAATACTCAGAGTACAACAGAGTCTGCGTGGACATTATGAAAGTAGTGGGTGACTTTCAGAGTTCCACCAGGTACAGGGAGCCAGGGTGGCAACCCTTCGACCCACTCATCACTTTCTTCACCTACTGGGACAACGACAAGGACGAGCTGGTGCAGTGGACGCCGAAAGCTCCGCAACGTTTGTTGCCAGAGAGAGCAGGGCCCCACTTCCACAAGAAGTACTGGAACAAGGACCCGACGCTGAAGTCTACCGACCAGCCGCGCTTTGTCTTTTCGACGAACCCGGACATCTGTGACTTCGACGCTGGCAGGATAAGTCCGGCCGAGATGTAAGTCAAGGCCAAATTCATAAGAAGGAAAATTTTTAGTGAAGAGCGCATGGTGCTCATGTATGAGGTTTTAGCGAAAGAAGTAGCGAAAGAAGCGAAAGAAGTAGACCCAATTCCCGATCCCGCTGCCATCTCTGCTGACACCCGTGGAGGAACGCCAGGCGGTCGACCAGATTCGGCAGAGAAATTGCCACAAGCGAGATGAAGCCCACAAGAAAAGCGGGGCCGACATCGACATGGGCCTCTGCTATAAGAGAATCACCTGGCCTATGGTAGGCCAAGCCGCATTTCCAATGCCGGCGCAGCAGAGGACGTACATTGAAATGCACGATCTTGTGCGGAACCACATGATTCGTCTCGATCCCGGTGCGCAAGCCACTGCCGATACCGTACTATTGGCGCTCACCTACTACAACTTTCCCTTCCCCCCTAAATTTGGAGTGTGGTCTAAGTCGCCACAGCAGATTCGAGCCTACAACGCTAAGAAGCGTGAGAACTTCTGCTGGCGATGGGCGTCAAGGGAGCTGATAGGAGTACGAGCAGATGGCAGCCGAAGCCCATCGGCCATTTAGTGGAAACGGTGGAACCCAGTTTCAGATTGCTTATGTTCAACATCGCGATCAAGGACAGAGTGGAACCCACCCCCTATGGTGACCGGAGAACCAGTTATACCGGCTTCCAGGTCCCTGACGAGATCAGGAACATCTTCACACCTCCAGCGGAACTGGCGAGAAGGGCCGGCGCCCAGCAGGAGGAGTACCAGGCAGGCGTCGGCAGAGGAATGGAAAGGGACAATCGACCGCGCCAGTCGCCAATGCACCAACAGGAAGTTGGAAGAGGCGCCATAGGTAGGGGAGTCCTAGAAAGACAACCTCCTTTCCAGTTTCTGCCAAATCGCAGGCAGCAGCAGCTGGCCTTAGGAACGATGAAACAGGTGACTAAGACGACGACGGATGCGCGGCAACAGCAGATGACGGCTGCAGAAGTGGCTAACATCCCACTTCCGCCGGCGCCGTCAGGGGCGCTCGCCCAACCGCCGGCGACACAACAAGTCGGCCCGCGGCCGCCGCCGCCGTTCGTGCCTTCTGCTACGAGGCAAATGACGCCATCTACTTCGACGATGCCATTTGGACTGCCGACGACAATCGGCGTTTCGCAATCCCAACTGGCTCAGCAAGGAGTGGCCTCCACCTTTGGTGGCGGGCATAGTGGAATGACTGCCCAAATATCGCATTTGGCAGTAGACAGACACGTCGTCTCAGATGTTTTTTCAGACACGTCGTCTCAGACCGCTCGTTTTTCGTACTGGTACCTTGGTAAAAGCGACGCTGACTTTCCAAGAGATCTTATCGCGATCTCGACGAAATTCTTCGAAACTATATTTTCTGTGGAAATTTCACGAATTTCGTGAAGCGCTTGCGAGTGATCGACAGAGGAGAAAATGCTGAATCTCCTGATACAAGATTTGCCGAAATTCGATGGCTAAATCGCATAATTCGGCGGAAAATCGGTCCCTGTGCGCTGCCCTGCTGCTTGTGTGCGCCCTCTCCCACCCACACAACACACGCTATGCGCGGACGAGGCCTGTTGGTGCGCAGCGCGAACATCAATGGGCTTCTCTCAAAGGTGGATACCATCCGCGCACACCTCTCTACCTGGGAAGTGGACGTCTTTCTGCTCCAAGAGTCGAAGCTGGATGGCAGCATCAGCTCCGGCGAATTGTCCTGCCCAGGATACTCCCTGTTCCGGCGCGACAGGTCGAGAAATGGCGGCGGCGTGGCCATCTACGCCAGGGACTCGCTGAAACCAGAGGAGCTTCGGCCTGACACTGGAGGGGCCGAGATCATTGGCTGTCGCTTGACTCTGGCTCACGGGTCCACGGCTGTCTTGCTCTCGGTGTACAAGCCGCCGAGAGAGGCAGCGGCCGATTTCTGCGGAAATCTGGCGGGCTATTTGGCGGCACTCAGCGACAGCCAGCAGCGGAACTGCGTCGTCGGCGGCGACTTCAACTTGGACCCAGCACAGCCAGAGTATGGGCCTTTGCGGGCGGCTGCGGGTCAGTTCAACTTGACCCAGCAGGTGGGCGAGCCGACCCACAAGGCTCGCCTGATCGACCTGTGCTTCTCCGGGCCTGGCGTTCGACTCGTGGACCCTTGCTCCCTCTCTGCGCCCATCGAGAAGGAGCACGCGGTGGTGGGCGTCCGAATGGACTTTGCTGGCTCTGGCCCGGCCACAAATGGAGCGAAGGCCCACTGCAGGGAGGCTCCAATGCTATTTGGGGCCTCGCTCAGTGGGCCTGCCCCAGAAGTCCCTGGCCGGCCAGTCTTCTCCCAGGCGGACTGGCCACTAACGCGCCGAGCCCTTGCCGAATGCGGACTCCTACCAGCCGTTTGCCAGTCGAACTCTGTAGAAGAGGCGTGGGCCCTCTGGCACGCCCGTGACTGCCAAGTCATTCGGCAAACCATTCCACACAAGCGGCCGCAGGTTTCCCGCAAGATCCGCCCTGCCTGGCTGACGGTGGCCATTCAAAAGCTGCTGCGCCAGAAATCGGCTGCTTGGAAACTCTGGAAGCGCCCGAATGGCGACCCAGCTCTGTACGCCAACTACAGCAGGCTGCGGAGGCGCTGCAAGAAGGAGATTAAGGTGGCAAGACGGGACCACGTCAGGCAGGCGTTTGAACAGTGCCAGTCGATCAGCGAGTTCTGGCGCACCTATCGCCTCCTGTCGAACTCGCGTGGCAGCAGTGCGCCCATCCACCTGGAACCCGCCGCCAACAGTGGCTCGCCCACCACTGAGCCAGTCGCCGACCAACTGGCCGCCCAGTTCCAGAGTGTCTGGAACACTGCCACCGCTGCAGCGCCCTGCCTGGTGTCTGGGAAAGCGCCGGACATAGCCACGCCTGCCATGGTTGAGGAAGCGCTGCTCAAGCTGCGCCCTCAGAAGTCGACTGGCCCCGATGGAATCCCTGCCATCTTCCTCAAGATCACGGCAGAGGTCCTGGCCCCTTCCCTGGCTGCCCTCTTCAACCGCAGCCTCAGGGAAGGAGTGGTCCCGTCGGGCTGGAAGGACGCCATAGTCAGTCCCATCCCCAAGGTCACCAACCCATCCTCACCGGGGGACTGTCGGCCGATCTCTCTCCTGGCGATCGTGTCGAAGACAATGGAGGGTTTGCTGCTCAAGCACCTCCTCCCCTTCGTGGAGCCTCAGCTGCCAGACTTCCAGTCTGGCTTTCGCAGAGGCAGGGGGACTGTGGACTGCCTGGCCATGGCCGTTCATGATCTGGGCACCCTAGTCGACGAGCACAAGAAGGTCGCCTGCGTCTTTTTCGATGTGAAGAAGGCCTTTGACACCTGCGTCCACAACCTGCTACTCTCCAAGCTGGACACCGAGTTTCAAGTGCCCCACTACCTACTAGTGTGGTTGCGCTCGTACCTCTCAGACCGCACTTATCGCGTTAGCGCGAATGGCATCTACTCTGAACGTCAGCAGGTTTATTCTGGTGTACAGCAAGGCAGTTGCTTAGGGCCGGTTCTGTTTCTCTGCTATGTCAACTGTTTGAAGGACGTTGCACTGTTGCGCGGTTCTAAACTATCGGCGTTCGCTGACGACTTGTGCATGTACAAATCGATCTCTTCAGGCGACGACGATCTTCAGGCTCTTCAAGGTGACGTGGACGCGGTAAGTGGCGCGCTAGAAGCTGATGGGCTGGCTGTACAGCCGCCCAAGTGTAAACTGCTCGTCATTAGCTACAATCGCGCGGCCACTGTTCTGTCTAGAGACATTACGCTAAACGGCGAAGTCCTCGAACGCGTTGACAGCTACAGGTATTTGGGAGTCGTTCTGGACAGTAAACTAAGTTTCGCTGAGCACTGTGCCACTGCTACTGTAAAGGCTAAGCGAGCCATTGGCGCACTATGCAGAAATTTTAGGGGACGCGCTGCAGATACTATTCTGCAGCGCGTGTACTCAACGTGCATTCTCCCGGCTCTTCTGTACGCGGTGCAAATTTGGTACCCCTCCACTGTCCGCGACAGAATTATGGTTGAGCGCGTACATAGAATGATGGCTCGGTATCTGTGCAACGACTTTAGATCGCCGTACGAGAATCTTCTCACTAGACTAGACTGGCGCGCCCTGTGGAGTAGAGTTCTGTCTGCCAAGCTGAAGCTGTTCTTCAAGCTGTACAATAGTAGGTTTGCTCAGCGCGCTTTTCCAGCAATTTCCGATAGGAGGAGTGCCAGATTAAGCCATTCCAAAACTGTTGAGCTCTCGAGTAGGACTGTTACAACGGGCAATTTGTTCCTCTACTCGGTGTCTAAATTCTGGAATCTCATCCCAGAGGTCGTTGTTTCAGGTAGCTACAAGCGTTTCTGCGGTTATGTGGACTCGTCGCAGTTTCTCGTGTTACTGGAAGGTAAGAGGTGCCTCCCCAAGGTCGTGATTAGGTAGGTAGCCGAAGCGTCATCGCAAACATAAATATCGTAATATCGTCTTTGTTTTGATGCTGTACCGCCCCGTGCCTCGCGCGGTTTGTGACACTGTTGTGTTACGTCGGTGTGTCCAGCAATAAAAACATTGATTGATTGATTGATTGATGACCTCCCAGGTATTCCAACCGGGATGTCATTTCTACGTGCCTCCCCAACCCAGTTTGGGCTTGTCCCCATGACACTGATCTTGGACCTGGCCGAGCTGCGACAATGGCGCCAGGGACGCCATGGTGCCGTTGCCGTGCACCCATAAGGTCTACGGCATGATCCCAAGAGGCAAGGAGATGTCGGATATCGACATTCTCAAACACTACCAAGGAATGCAGAATGGGCTGCTCAACCTGCCGCCCAATCTGCGCAGCGAGATCCTGTGGCCGAAGCCAGAGTCGACGCTAGGGCACGGCTACTACCAGCTCAATCAGGACATCTCTATGAGACTCCTGCGTGCCACGCAGGACGAACCCACGTTCAAAACGGCGCCGACTAAGGACATTATCGACTATGTGATGACTTTCAATAAGTCCATCAAATCGATTGAGCCGGAATGGCTCCGATTCAGATTCGCACAACATAAACTTCAGATTCTGCCGCTGAGGCCGTCGGACCTCACGACAGTAGCCGACAGAGGGATTTTCGCCATCGGCTTCTACGCTAAATGGCACCTCCACGAGTTCCTCCCAAATACGGTTTACCCTCAGTATGTGCCGAGGGCCCAGGTCGTCCAAGTTGGTGACACGTTCATCACGCACACCATGTTTTGGCTGTGTGGGCTGAGCAGGACAGGAAGATGAGACGCGAGCACTACGAAGCCTTCAAAGTCCATAAGAAGACACCGGTGCCCTACCAGAGACCCTCTAGGGCACTCCTCCAGACGCTGGTGTTGCCGCCGCTCGAGGAAGGCAGCCCGGCAATCTAGATGTGGGGAGGGAAGGACGCCCACAAAGTGGACATTCTGGACCAGGACAGCTCGTAAATTGCGAGCAATCTCACTCAGCGAGCACTATAGTGTGCCTCGAACCCGATTCAACCTCTAGTAACTTTTGTTTCTTTTGTTGGAACCCGGTTCTTTCTGTTGTGTTATTCGGTGCTCGTACAGTCCCGTCCGGAAATAATGCCTCGAAAAACACGTTTGCGTTCTGAGCGCGTTTTCACGCAATATATGCAAATTACTTGATTGGAAAGCGCCCAACGGATTGAAGACACATCGTGTTGGTTTGTTTGGCTTGTTTATGGCCTTGTAAACCTATAGGTCTTCTTCCTTGCTTTGATTTCTTCAAAATCTGCGAATTTCCATAGCTGTTCGAATATCGAAAATTTATGGAAATTTTGGTCGATATGTGCCGTCATATTGCGTCCTATAGTCATAACAACCCACAAAGACAAGTTTTCTATTCTTTTGGCGCACTCCGACATCAAAACTTGGCGTAGAACGCAACGGAACGCGTCTCAGAATGCAAACGCGTTTTGAGAACGCAACAGGGCGTTATTTCCGGACGGGACTGTATCATTTCCTTTCTCAGTGTATGGTACGTTGGCATGCAGGCGTCCCAACAAGCCTCATGTTCAACAGTTCGATGTTTACTGGTATGCTGGTGGCGCAACAAGCCAGTTGTACAGAAATTCGTATATTTCCGGTACACTTTAGAAGTTGCAGTCGCTTCTTCCTATGCCAGCGCAGCAGGCTGTTAGCCTCGCTGTCCAGAACGGGTTCCAGTCAACATCGACCTTCTTATTTAGCCTGGGCACGATGTGATTGCTGCCTTGGCTATGGACCCTGCGGAGTTGATGCTTCAGCAACGGCGGATTGTGATCCGACGGCTGACAGTTTTCTTTCAGTTGTCTGTGAGCTGCCGCCTTCAGCTCCTGCAATGGACGGAAAGCTTTGCTTTCCCGTATGTGTTCGTGTATCTTTCCTCAGATACGACTGGTACACGACAAGATCACCCAGCGCTACTCAACTTAGCTCGACTACGACCCACCTTGACATGGGCATCTCCAGGTCGATCGGACCTTGCCGGCAGCCGAATGGGGCTTGCCCAAGATCTGAAACAGTGAACCTGGTGTGCGCCTAGGACGTGTGTCTCTAGAACCCTATGCTGTACCAGATGATACCATCACATTGCTGATTGTTCATTGGCCAAAGGGGGGGGGGGGGGGTAGTAGCCTTCTACACTTTCGATTCTTTTCAACCAATCGGTCGTGACAGGGCTTAACATTTTTCCAACCATCCAAATGGGACCCCATAGGAGCCTCGGTTCGGCTTAACGTTGTATTTAAAGCTAATATTTCCGTAAAAGTCGTGCCGCTGTCATTGCGAAGCTGCCACCAGAGAGATCGCTGAAAAGATGTCCGTGGGATGGAACACTGGGTTGTAAACCTCTGACATGGTCACGAGGAGCTTCGCCGGTACAGCGATCCAACCGATATTTGCGTATGTCTCCAGTGGCGTGAGACAGGGCTCCACATGTGCAAGAGTACTGAGTGCACTCGATGC
Organism: Linhomoeus sp. GSCO2_2; assembly: GCA_030248115.1. Classification (NCBI taxonomy): domain Eukaryota; kingdom Metazoa; phylum Nematoda; class Chromadorea; order Monhysterida; family Linhomoeidae; genus Linhomoeus; species Linhomoeus sp. GSCO2_2. Next base: position 15,003 of record JASAMZ010005538.1, on the reverse strand, counting down.
GTCTCAGTCTCCCTGACGGATACCTGTTTGGGTACTCTGGATGGGTATACACTATACACCATGCTCCCCTTTGACCGGCCAATCGGGTCGATTGGAGAGTAGCGGATGCACAATATAGTGGAAGGAAGGTGGATGAGTGGAGCCCACTCATTTTATAGAAGTGGCGGAAGCACAGGCGTTTGTACGTTGTGTGCCTCTGGTGCGCAGAATGGTCATTGGCAGCCGCACGCTTCGAGCTCATTTTAACTTTCCACCATATTACCACCGTAATATACAAATTCGGGGGGTACTGTGTACGCCGGTACGCCCAATTGCCGACCGAAGCGTCTATAAAAGGGGCCCAATTCTCCATATTCTCTTCACCTCTTCACCTTCTCTTCACCTCTTGTCTGAGAGACAAACCCTTGCCCGTCGTCACGGCCGAAAGGTGTAAAGCCAAAAGAAAGGCTAGGTACCTTCCCCCTCCAAGGTCTGGGAACCCGTTCTGTAACCCGTTAGGGCTACCGAAAGTGGTGTAGTAACCCTAAGATCCTAAGCGCCACTGTTCTACTACAGTCCCGCTCAGATTTAACGGAGTCTGGCCCCCCGGGCTGCGTGCACACGTGTGCACGTGCACGGCCAGCCCCCCGGGCCGGCCCTCCCCCCTTTTCCGCGCTAGCGCGCGCTCGAAGTGCGGCGCTCCTTAATCGCGTTGCCTCATCGTAAAGGAGGGATATGGTAAACTGACCAATCGGCGTGGGTATACTGCATGGGATTCGTAGTTGGCAAGGTTAAGGCGTAAAGAGATTTGAAAGAATTCTGAAAATGAAACGATACTCTGAGTTTATTCGGCGGCGGATTGTCGACCCAATGAAAAGTCTTCATTCACTGGCAAAGACCACTAAAGTATTAAACTCTGAAGGTTATCCAGTGAAGTATCAGGGAGTGCAGAAGTTTTGGAGTCGCTACTTGTTGAAGGGACACACGTGTGATGCTCACAGAAGTGGCAGAGTTGACCGGTTTTTAGAGAAGAATCCAAGCGCCAAAAGATTGATTCATTCCTATCTCATGGAAGACAATGAGTTGACGACTGAGCAGATTCGTCGAAAATTGACCGAAGATCATGGTGAGACTGACGCTCTGGCTTTGCGGCCTGAAATGCATGACACTAGTTGCTGGAGAGTTTATCCTGTGTACTACCCATTTTAGGAATCAGCATGTCCGTAGTGCGTCTGAAGCGTTACAGAAGGGACCTTGGCTGGTCTTATTGCAATACGAAGTACGGCCAGCTGGTGCGCGATGTAAACAAGCAAAGAAGGATCCAGTGGTGCCTTAATCACAGGCATCTCTCTCGCCTGTTGCACAACCTTCAGAGGCACACCATCTTCGTCGCTGGAGAATTCTTCCTCCTCTTCGGTGCTATAGTAGCGCCTCTCGACATACGAGTTCAGCTTCTTGTTCAGCGGCCCTGCTTTTGAATCCCAGGAAAGGAGTTTGCAGTCAAACACGGCGCCGGTGTCAGGCCAGCGAATGGTCAATCGCGCTCCTTTCTCCAGTTTTGCAATGGGCGCCGACACCCACGCTTTTGGGCACACATAAGCGGTGTCACCATCTTTGTCGAAGCGGCACAATAAGAAATTGGGCAATTTTTCACTCATTTTGGCAGATTCGCCTTCGGTTCAACTTTTCGCCGCTCAGCCTTGCCAACTACGAATCCCATGCAGTATACCCACGCCGATTGGTCAGTTTACCATATCCCTCCTTTACGATGAGGCAACGCGATTAAGGAGCGCCGCACTTCGAGCGCGCGCTAGCGCGGAAAAGGGGGGAGGGCCGGCCCGGGGGGCTGGCCGTGCACGTGCACGCTCAGCCCCCTCTTAGACTCCGTTAAATGTGAGCGGCATGCAGGCGTCCCAACAAGCCTCATGTTCAACAGTTCGATGTTTACTGGTATGCTGGTGGCGCAACAAGCCAGTTGTACAGAAATTCGTATATTTCCGGTACACTTTAGAAGTTGCAGTCGCTTCTTCCTATGCCAGCGCAGCAGGCTGTTAGCCTCGCTGTCCAGAACGGGTTCCAGTCAACATCGACCTTCTTATTTAGCCTGGGCACGATGTGATTGCTGCCTTGGCTATGGACCCTGCGGAGTTGATGCTTCAGCAACGGCGGATTGTGATCCGACGGCTGACAGTTTTCTTTCAGTTGTCTGTGAGCTGCCGCCTTCAGCTCCTGCAATGGACGGAAAGCTTTGCTTTCCCGTATGTGTTCGTGTATCTTTCCTCAGATACGACTGGTACACGACAAGATCACCCAGCGCTACTCAACTTAGCTCGACTACGACCCACCTTGACATGGGCATCTCCAGGTCGATCGGACCTTGCCGGCAGCCGAATGGGGCTTGCCCAAGATCTGAAACAGTGAACCTGGTGTGCGCCTAGGACGTGTGTCTCTAGAACCCTATGCTGTACCAGATGATACCATCACATTGCTGATTGTTCATTGGCCAAAGGGGGGGGGGGGGGGGGTAGTAGCCTTCTACACTTTCGATTCTTATCGGTCGTGACAGGGCTTAACATTTTTCCAACCATCCAAATGGGACCCCATAGGAGCCTCGGTTCGGCTTAACGTTGTATTTAAAGCTAATATTTCCGTAAAAGTCGTGCCGCTGTCATTGCGAAGCTGCCACCAGAGAGATCGCTGAAAAGATGTCCGTGGGATGGAACACTGGGTTGTAAACCTCTGACATGGTCACGAGGAGCTTCGCCGGTACAGCGATCCAACCGATATTTGCGTATGTCTCCAGTGGCGTGAGACAGGGCTCCACATGTGCAAGAGTACTGAGTGCACTCGATGCGTCTCAGTCTCCCTGACGGATACCTGTTTGGGTACTCTGGATGGGTATACACTATACACCATGCTCCCCTTTGACCGGCCAATCGGGTCGATTGGAGAGTAGCGGATGCACAATATAGTGGAAGGAAGGTGGATGAGTGGAGCCCACTCATTTTATAGAAGTGGCGGAAGCACAGGCGTTTGTACGTTGTGTGCCTCTGGTGCGCAGAATGGTCATTGGCAGCCGCACGCTTCGAGCTCATTTTAACTTTCCACCATATTACCACCGTAATATACAAATTCGGGGGGGTACTGTGTACGCCCAATTGCCGACCGAAGCGTCTATAAAAGGGGCCCAATTCTCCATATTCTCTTCACCTCTTCACCTTCTCTTCACCTCTTGTCTGAGAGACAAACCCTTGCCCGTCGTCACGGCCGAAAGGTGTAAAGCCAAAAGAAAGGCTAGGTACCTTCCCCCTCCAAGGTCTGGGAACCCGTTCTGTAACCCGTTAGGGCTACCGAAAGTGGTGTAGTAACCCTAAGATCCTAAGCGCCACTGTTCTACTATGTATGTTCCGGAACTATCCTCTGTGCGCTTACCCATTCAATGGGCGTTGCGCGTGGCAAAGCCTTCATTCTCGTCTGAGAGCATCTCAAAGCGGCCTGGTGTGTCAGGGCTGTCTGCAGTGGCAGGCGACGCGACACTATTTGCATGTTGGCACGACCAGACAAACATTAACGACGCTCACACTCCTCCAGATCGCTCATGGACGTCTGCTGGCTGGTAGTGGTCAGCAGGCGCGTGCAGACGTAGTGCAGGTAGTTGAAATTCTGACTGTGCTGCACGACTGTCTCATTGAAAGTCACGGTGAACGTCTTGAAGACGGAAGTATCATGGTTGGCGCGGCAGCGCCAAACCATAATATGTTCCATCTCGGCCGCGCGCGCCTTTTCCCATCATCACGATGTTTGTTTCTCGGGCTGTACTAAACGGAATTGAATGAAATTTGGTACACTAAAGGACACTGTCATAGACAGATTAAATTCCAAATTTGGTGAAAATCGGTTAAGTGTAGCGAAAGTTACAGGCGACAAGCTGTGTGTGTAAAAAGTTCAACCTATACTTTGTGTCTCTCAAACTTTGGTGAACAGTAGAGTGAACTTTGTACACATCGTTAGCCGCATCTAGAGAAGGCATCTTGAAAACGTGTACCCCAAGACCAAGTGCAGCGATCCCCACGATACGGTTGTCTGTACAGCTGATCTAAAGCTCAGTGATATCGCCGCGTTCGCTATATGTTATCGGCATGATACGACGCCGTTTATCTGATGTTTCCTACCTATGTGAAAACGGCACATCCAACAAAAAAACTTCCCATAAGTTTGGTGCGGTCGTTCTTTATCAGGAATTCCTCTTGGCGTACGACCTTTCTATTCTTTCTATTCACATTCATCAATAAACTGTTTTGGCAATTTGTGAAATTTTGGCATTTCTGTCAAATTTTGAATATTTCTATCAAATTTAATAGTTGCAAAAAATTAGTTTTATGTTCCTAATTTTCTGTAGTCTCTGCGCTTGCCATTTCTGAAGAAATTTCGCCACTACCCCATCTGACGAAAATGCCGATTTTGACATTACTTTAAATTTAATTATAAATATCTCAGAATTGCAATATATTGAAGCTGTACAACTATGTCGTAAATTCTTATTGACATACGGCCTTGCCATTTCTGCATTCACATTTGTCAACAAATGACGTTCCATTTTTGTCAATTTGTGGAATTTTGACAAATATTCGCGTATTTCTGTCAAATTCCACATTTGCAAAAAATTTCTTTTGTGTTACAAATTATCCGCGGTCGATGCCCTTTGCCATTTCTGAAGAAATTTTGTCGCTAGTCCATCAGGCGAAAAAGTCGATTTACGACATTTTTATATCTTAATTATAAATATCTCTAAATTGCAACTTTTCAAAACTGTAAAACTATGACACAAATTCTTATTGGCGTACGAGCTATCCATTTCTGCATTTACATTCGTCAATAAATGACGTTTTATTTGTGTCAATTTATGGAATTTGGATACACAATAACGTATTTCTATAAAATTCCACATCTGCAAATAATTTCTTTTGTGTTATAAATTATCCGCGGTCTATGCTCTTTCCATTTCTGAAGAAATTTCGCCGCTAGATCACCAGGCGAAAAAGTCGATTTTCGACATTTTGGAATTTTAATTGCGATTATCTCGAAAATGCGAAATTAGCAACAGGAACGGACATCGGATCCGTACTCAGCGACCTTGACTCTACTTGACCACATATGTCACGTATCTTATTTCGATGCGCGGACGGACAGACACACACACAGACATTGCCATCCGTATATATACACCTCGCCGCGCTGAGGCGCGGCGAAAAAAAAGGATCGCGGCGCGTTTCTTGTCCCAACGGCAGGGGGTGAATTCTTCTCCGTCTTCTCCTCCTTCTCCTCCTTCTTCTTCACGTCACGCTCTAACGTCCATCAATGAGGATCTCGTCGAGTCGCCTGCTATTCTTCCCAACCGTGGTTGCGCGCTCTACAGTACAAGCCCCAGAGTGCCCCCGCTCGTTCAGGAGGTCCTGCATACGTGTCCCAAATTGTCCTACTCGTTTTGCACGTGCCTCAAAGTGCCCCCGCTCGTTCAGGAGGTCCTGCATACGTGTCCCAAAATTGTCCTACTCGTTTTGTACGTGCCTCAAAGTGCCCCCGCTCGTTCAGGAGGCCCTGCATACGTGTCCCAAAAATGTCCTACTCGTTTTGTACGTGCCTCATAGTGCCCCCGCTCGTTCAGGAGGCCCTGCATACGTGTCCCAAAATTGTCCTACTCGTTTTGTACGTGCCTCATAGTGCCCCCGCTCGTTGAGGAGGCCCTGCATACGTGTCCCAAAATTGTCCTACTTGTTTTGTACGTGCCTCAAAGTGCCCCCGCTCGTTCAGGAGGCCCTGCATACATACGTGTCCCAAAATTGTCCTACTCGTTTTGTACGTGCCTCAAAGTGCCCCCGCTCGTTCAGGAGGCCCTGCATACGTATCCCAAAATTGTCCTACTCGTTTTGTACGTGCCTCAAAGTGCCCCCGCTCGTTCAGGAGGCCCTGCATACGTGTCCCAAAATTGTCCTACTCGTTTTGTTCGTGCCTCAAAGTGCCCCCGCTCGTTTAGGAGGCCCTGCATACGTGTCCCAAAATTGTCCTACTCGTTTTGTACGTGCCTCAAAGTGCCCCCGCTCGTTCAGGAGGCCCTGCATACGTGTCCCAAAATTGTCCTACTCGTTTTATACGTGCCTCAGAGTGCCCCCGCTCGTTCAGGAGGCCCTGCATACGTGTCCCAAAATTGTCCTACTCGTTTTGTACGTGCCTCAAAGTGCCCCCGCTCGTTCAGGAGGCCCTGCATACGTGTCCCAAAATTGTCCTACTCGTTTTGTACGTGCCTCAAAGTGCCCCCGCTCGTTCAGGAGGCCCTGCATACGTGTCCCAAAATTGTCCTACTCGTTTTATACGTGCCTCAGAGTGCCCCCGCTCGTTCAGGAGGCCCTGCATACGTGTCCCAAAATTGTCCTACTCGTTTTGTACGTGCCTCAAAGTGCCCTCGCTCGTTCAGGAGGCTCTGCATACGTGTCCCAAAATTGTCCTACTCGTTTTGTACGTGCCTCAAAGTGCCCCCGCTCGCTCAGGAGGCCCTGCATACGTGTCCCAAAATTGTCCTACTCGTTTTGTACGTGCCTCAAAGTGCCCCCGCTCGTTCAGGAGGCCCTGCATACGTGTCCCAAAAATGTCCTACTCGTTTTGTACGTGCCTCAGAGTGCCCCTGCTCGTTCAGGAGGCCCTGCATACGTGTCCCAAAATTGTCCTACTCGTTTTGTACGTGCCTCAAACTGCCCCCGCTCATTCAGGAGGCCCTGCATACGTGTCCCAAAATTGTCCTACTCGCTTTGTACGTGCCTCAAAGTGCCTCCGCTCGTTCAGAAGGAACTGCATACGTGATCCAAAATTGCCCTGCTCGTCCGGTGTGTTACCCAAATGGGTCAAACTCGTACAAAAGCCTCTACAGTCGTGTCTCAAGGTGGCCTACATCGGCAACGTGGGTTGATTGGCTCCGCCAATCAAAAAGTAAGAGTATTTCATGTAAAATGCCCAAAGGCAGAAAGGAGAATATGTTCCAAGTATGAAGCATGTAAAAGTAAGAGTATTAAACGATATTCCTCGGGTGTAGCAAATGCGGCGCTTTGCGCCACCCACCAATTTGTTAAAGAAAGAATAGTACCAGTATTGATTGAAAGAAAGCATTTTCGACTAAAATCATCCACACAAACTGCGCAAAGGTCACAACGACACGCGGCAACATATTCGGCACACCCTAGCGTGTCGTTGTGACCTTTGCGCAGTTTGTGTGGATGATTTTAGTCGAAAATGCTTTCTTTCAATCAATACTGGTACTATTCTTTCTTTAACAAATTGGTGGGCGGCGCAAAGCGCCGCATTTGCTACACCAGAGGAATATCGTTTAATACTCTTACTTTTACATGCTTCATACTTGGAACATATTCTCCTTTCTGCCTTTAGGCATTTTACATGAAATGTATGTATGTATGTATGAGTTTATTCCACTCGTAAAAACGGCGGATAGACACGCACAGATGCAGTGCGCCAGAACGGATGAGGTACTACAAACACTAAAATCTCAGTGACGAAAGAAACTTCTTGAAGCGCGCCAGGTTATAGCGTCGGGCAGGGCGTTCCAGTGCGATACAACTCGATTACAGAAGAAATGCTTTCTACAGTCTACGCGACAGTGATCTCGACAGAGCCGACCCCTATGACGGGCACTCCAGGCAAACAGGTCATCTGGTGTTCGAATATCTCCGTGGTATGTACATACCGTAGCACAAAATGAGGTCTGCCTTAATTCGACGGGACGACAGGGGCTCCAGTCCAAGGAATGAAAGGCGAGCTTCATAGTCCCTGTAGGGGATACGACAGCGCAAGAACAAACGACGAGTAAAGGATCTCTGTAGTCTGTACATTCTCTAGCACTGAGACGTCACCTACTTCATAGGGATTCCAGACTGGTGAGCCATATTCTAGGATAGGCCTGACAAACGACACGCATGCCCTAACGAAGGCATCAGCATTGGAGGTGACAAAGCAGCGAAACAACACACCTAGAGCTTTTGTGGCCTTGGCGGCTACCCTTTTGTGGTGGGCCGAGAACTTTAGGTCGCTGCTGACTGTTACTCCGAGGTCACTGTACTCATCGACAGATTCTAGCTCTGTGTTCTCTATGGCAAACACTCCCATGCACTGGCACTGCCGTCCAATGCTCAGCACGGCGCACTTATGTGCGGCGACATTCAGCTGCCACTCCCTCGCCCAGTCGGTTAGGGCAATTAGCGCCCTCTGCAGGTCGCCCGCGCGCGCACACGTTGCGTAGATTTTGACGTCGTCGGCGAACATACGGACAGACACTTCATTTGGCAAGAAGTCCGGGAGGTCATTTATGTAGAGTAGGAAGAGAATGGGACCTACTGTACGATGGACCCTTGGGGCACGCCACTGGACACAGGCTGCCAGGTTGACAGAGATTGGCCCACGCGAACGCGCTGTTGTCTTCCCGAGAGGAACGCGGAGAACCACTTCAGTAGAGAACCAGAGATACATACCATAGCGACTAATTTTCAATATTAGTTTATCGTGCGAGACACTGTCAAACGCCTTGGCGAAATCAATATAAGCGCAGTGGCCGGACGTTTTGTCTCTAGTCCATCGCGTCCGCGTAGAGAGACAGTCAATTAGCTGGGTGACAGTTGAGCGACCCGTCACAAACCCGTGCTGGCATGGGCTAATCGAACCATTTTCGGAGAGGTATGACACCAATTTGTCTTTAATGAGACTTTCCATAGCGCGACACGGCGTACAAGTAAGCGATATAGGCCTATAGTTTGTGGGGTTACTGGATGCTCCCTTCTTGAAGATTGGTACGACAATGGCACACTTCCACAAATCTGGGACAGACTCAGTGGCTATGGACGCTTCGAACAGTGCGGACAGTGGTTGAGACAGGGACAACGCGAGGCGAGACAACAGAATGTTAGGTATACCATCCGCTTGTTGACTTACATACCTAGAGAGAGCAGCTTGCGGTAGACAGTGTAGGCTGGGAATTCAACAGAACCAATGGTGCTTCGACCGCGGGTCGCAACTGGTGGTAACACGCCATCATCAACAGTAAACACGGAGGCGAAGTATTCGTTTAGCAGTTCTGCCTTATCGACATCGTCGGTAACCATACCATTTTGGGACTGTAGTGGGGGCACGGACTCTTTGCTGCGGCACTTGGAGCGAACGAAACGATAGAACTTTGATATATCGCGGGATTCTAAGACAGCGCCTTCGATTCTCTTATTGTAGCGACGTATGGCCGCGTTACACTGTTTGTTCAAGAGGCGATAACGCGCGCGCTGATGCGGTGCACGCCACGCAGGTGATCTCCACGCTCGGCGCCGCTTCTGAAGCAGTCGACGAATGAATAGGGGGTACTTTCGAGGCTTGTCGGTCAAACGCGCCACGGGAACAAACATGTCAACGGCCGTGGAGATTTGCGATATGACATTGAGGTACATGTCGTTGACAGATCCACAACTGGCGAAGAGGGCGCGCCAGGGAACAGAGGCTAAATAGGCTTCGGCACCGTCCCAATTGGCCTTGTGCCATCGGAAAGTGCTCTGACATTGCGCGAATTTCGCTGACGTGATGCGCTGCGACCATCTGTCGAATAAGTGCATAACAATCGTATCCTAATTTGATTCTTGTCGCGCGCAAGCCTGGTTGTGAAGACCAGGCATGTGTTTTAAAGTACTTCAGTTCAAGAGTACAGTCAACATACTATATCAAACGGTCAAAACAAGCTTGCACCAATGCCTGGCATGCAGTTGTAATAAATAACAATGCAGTCTCTTGTGTACATTCTCCTGTGCATCAGTGTGCCAGTGTTCGCAACGAAGCTCCAGCCGAAGAGCAAGCATTTCAAGGAAGTCGAAGTGAAGGGATTCGACCCTGAGAAGAGCGCCCAAGGTGAAGTTGCATAATAAACTGTCCTATTGTGGGTGGATCCAGGATTTTGGAATAGGGAGGGCGGAATTTTTGAGGCCACAGGGGGGACCAAGACACTACAAAATTGCATCAAACAATTTGCGCCGCAGGCGAAAAATTGTTCCGATTTTGGCGCCTTAAAATAGCGCCGCAGGCAAAAATTTTGCCGATTTTGGCCTTTTCAGGTTACAAAACTGCTATACAATAGCGCCGCAGGCGAAATTTGTTTGCTCTGAACATGTTACCGCGTAAAATTTTTTTCGCCGCCCCCCAGGGCGGCGAGTATATATACGGACGCTATTGTCCGTTCGTGTTTCCGTGTGTGTGTGTGTGTGTGTGTCTGTCTGTGGGTGTCACAAAACTAGACATGACGGTTAGTGCCACCCAATGGAGTCGAATGCGCTGAGTAACGTGCCGTTGTCCGTTTCTGTTGCTAATTTCCCTATTTCGAGATATTTACAATTAAAATACGAAAATGTCAAAAATGACACTTTTATTTACAAGTCGTATCGGCAAAGTTTTTGCTGAAATGGAAAGGGCACAAGACGCGATGAATTTGTGACATAGCTTCGGATTTTGGAATTCACCAAATTAGGGATATTTTAAAGGTTTTTGTCAAAATTCCCAAATTTCGAACAATTCAAACAGCTTAAATTTCAAAACTTCTTTGCGCGGATGTGTCGAGCATAGTCCGCCAAGTATTCAGCAAATAGTTTCAGAGATTATAATTAATGAAATTTAGGATATTTTTAAGGGTTTTGTCAAAATCCCCAAATTTCGACAATTTCAAACAGCTTAAATTTCAAAATTTCTTTTTACGGATGTGTCGAGCATAGTCTACCAAGTATTTATCAAATAGTTTCAGATTTTATAATTAACAACATTAGGGATATTTTCAAGGGTATTGTCATAAATCCAAAATTTCGACAATTTCAAAAAGCTTAAATTTCATAATTTCTTTGCGCAAATGTATGGAGCATAGTCTGCCAAGCATTTAACAAATAGTTTCAGATTGTATAATTAACGAAATTGGGGATATTTTTAAGGGTATTTTCAAAATTCCCAAATTTCGGCAATTTCAAACAGCTTAAATTTCAAAACTTCTTTGCACGGATGTGTCGAGCATAGTCCGCCAAGTATTCAGCAAATAGTTTCAGAGATTATAATTAATGAAATTTAGGATATTTTTAAGGGTTTTGTCAAAATCCCCAAATTTCGACAATTTCAAACGGCTTAAATTTCAAAGTTTCTTTGCACGGAAGTATCGAGCATAGTCTGCCATGTATTTAACAAATAGTTTCGGATTTTATAATTAACGAATTTACGTATATTTTCAAGGGTATTGTTAAAATTCCCAAATTGAGACAATTTCAAATAGCTTAAATTTCAGAATGTCTTTGCATGGTTGTGTTGGGCATAGTCTGCCAACTATTTAGCAAATAGTTTTATATTTTATAATTAACGAATTTAGGGATATTTTCAAGGTTTTTCTCAAAATTGTCAAACTTCAACAATTTCAAACAACTTAAATTTCAAAATATCTTTGCTTGGATGTACCGGGCGTAGTATGTCAAGCAATTATGAAACAGTTTCAGATTTTAGAATTCAAGAAATTAGGAATATCTCAAGGGTTTTGTAAAATATGACAGATTTCGGCATTTCCAAATTGCTATGACTAAGCAATATTTTTCCATGGATGTGTCGTGCAACGTATGCTTTGCCACCTATTCGATCGAACACAAAACGCGGCAATTACTGTGCGGTTCTGCAATCTACAGCAACGGTGTCGTTCGTAACCGCCCGCATTTGTGACCCAAAAGAAAAGGGCGTCGTCCCATTTAGACCCTCTTCATTCCAAAGTGAACCTGCGGCGAACATTCCTGATCCATTTATGGATCAGTACCCACCAATACGAATCTTATAGGCATCGATTGCCCAAGAATGGCACAAACTACCTTTGGAAACTCGAGGTAACTGCGGCGAAACTCCCCGAAGAAATGCTCAACTTTCTATTCTGACACACTATGGAATACACTCCTCAAATGCACAACACACTATGCAATGCCAATCAACCATCATCGGGTACCCAGTTTTTACTCTAAGCTTGTTTCTTGGGAGGGGGTATGGGGGGCGGTTTGGCCGAATGGGGGGGGGGGGGGGGGCGCCCACCGCCCCCCCCCCCCCCCTAGATCCGCTACTGCGCGCAAGGTGTGCATCATTTGTGGGAAGAAGCATGGAAGAGTGGAAGCATTCTCTCTCTTTCTCAATGTCAGAAGGCGTCGGAACGCTCGGGGGCGACGGATCGGGAGCCATATCCGCCCGAAATCGTCACTTCTCCATCGGAGACTTCTACGACATCAACGCCAATGAAATCGTGCTGCCTGGGGCGAAGTTTTGGAACGAGAGCGACCTGGAAAGGTTCACCATTATCGAGAAGCGGCCGCAGACGCGCTCGGGCATCTACACGGCTGACTCGCTTCGGGACAAGCTCTTCCTCCTGGGCATCGAGGCCAGCGTCAATATCAACATCGACATCATCAAAATGATCAAGGTACAGTATCTCATTATGAAAAATCGGACAGCATATGTCCGCTAACGTCGTTAGTCGAGAGTTGTGTTAGTCGAGGGTCAAGTCATGCTAGTCGAGGTTCATGTTAGTCCACCCTCATGTTAGTTGAGGTCATGTTAGTCGAGGTCGTGTTAGTCGAGGGTCAACCCAAGCTCGACTAACATGGCTATACATAATGAGGTAGGGATGTCCTTTTGTCACCTTGCCCAAACACTCACAGAATGAGAGTCGAGCTGACGCTAACTCCTGGGAAAACAGTGTTGGACCCTATAAAACACCTCAAAGTCACTTTTTGGACTTCTGGACTTCGCTTCATTCATTCGATATCCAGTAATTTTTTCCCGCGGTAAGTTTTGCAAGTCAGCTGTCCGGCTTTCTTTATCTGGCCCATTGCTAAGCCATGGAGCAAACAAACGCCACACATTTTCTAATTAAAAGCCACCAACAATGGAGAACAACGTTTGGCCCAGATAATGCAAGATTTGCAACGGTTGTTAGGCGTAAGGTTCGTTACCGTGAATTTTTTTCAGAATTTGAGCCAGTTGGTAATGATATCAGCGCTATACAACAACACAGCATTTCTTAGAGGCAACTTGCACATGGCTGACTAGCATAAGGGAAAGTAGAGAATGGCATCATACAAACGGCATAGCCAAGCAAGGTAGGTGGTATAACGCTATACCATCTGTGGATGACAATATTACTCCCACTTCAGACTTCAGGTATGGTATAGCGCTATACATCCACCGTCGTGACGAACACGTACATAGTATAGCGCTATAAGCCATCACGACGAACGCGTACCAAGACGCTATACGTCAACAGTCAGTGGAGAACAGAGAAGTCACGGGCAATTTCTAAGGTGATATGCCGCTTAGCCTTGCGACTCAGACGCGATGCTCTCCATAGTGCTGCGAAGATCCCTCACAACTTTTGCCGGCAATCGCCCGTTGGACGTTAGCTTCAGGTCGTACATCAGAACGGACGCAAAAGGGAGGTCACATTGAATGTATGGAGCTGGGGCCCCCCTTCTCTCCCTCTTCCGCTTTTGCTCAAAGCTAGGAGACCAGCTTGAAGTCAGAGTACCCCTGTACCACTGAAGGTCGAAGCTGTCTTCGTTGAGTTGCGTAACGGCACCAATCCATGGCTTCTCGATAGAATCCTCTCCAGCGAAGTGCTCGTTCGGTGGCAGCACACAGACAAGCATGCCAACTCGGAGCTTTTGCTGAGTTTCTTCAGGACGAGAGTGAAGCAGGACCTTGGCGGTGCTCTTAGTAGTTCGAATCTGAATGAGAATTTGATAAATTTGTTTTAATTGTCTGTAACTCGCACAGTTCAAATTTCTGAGTCTCGACCATGGCACAGACAGACCAATGATCAGTACCGACAATAAGCCAGACCAATCGAGGTGCCCAACTTTCAAACTCCAAAACCCGAGAACCAGACGATGGACGGATGGACAGAAGGATGCATGCACACACACACCAAGCTCTCGTAGACCGTGCCCAGCGGGGACCGTGGCCGAAAAAGCAGCTCTACCTGGTCTGGCTCGTCCTCCTCCTGGCGGCAGTAGCGCGCGAGGGCAACATCGTCTTCGTCTTGATGGACACCACTGGCTTCACCATTGTCCAGGTGCAGGAGATGTGTTTCGTCAGCAGTGACAAGACGGCGTTTGAATGGAAAGGGGTTCGCTGTGTCGGAGCACAATTCTGAAACAACGCAGACATATGTACATACATATGTAGGTCACAATATTTCGAAGTATCCCATAAGCGCAACTCCTAACCACCTTTCCCATCAACGACTTCCAGAGTCTCTCTCTGCTCCCACATTTTCTGGTCGTCTTCAACTTTGTCAATGAAGGTACTCCACTCGCTTGCTTCGGTTTCAGAAAAGGCGCCAATTTTGAGCCCTATAATTTTTGGTCATAGGCAAAGTCAAGGAACTACGTGATTACGCTTTGCATGATAAGTTGGAGTTTCAAACGTTGTGTCGTCACACCTGTGTCAACCATGTCGCGCAGCTTTGGAATTTCCAGTTTCTCATAGTTTGGCTTGACAACCAAGGGCAGCCCATCAGGCTTTCTATTGAGTACCTGGACTTCATGGATCGGAGTGCCTGTAACGAAGCTTTCTTTGGTCCTCACGTCATTTCCATAGTATGTTAGATCGAATTTCAGCCACAATGTACCTTTCACTCTATCAGCAATCCAGTCGTCTTCCACCCACTGCTTGTACCTCATCTTTGGCACTCCCTCTTCGTCTCGATTAAACTCGAAATAATGCATGGGCTGGAATTTGGAGAGTGGTCCCTGTACAGGGCAGCAACCACTCTTTGAACCCATACACCTGCAAAAGTGTGTCCAAAGCGCAATTGCCAGTACCAGAAGGACTACCACTACCATACGTGCTCTGTGACGATTTCTATCACAAGATAGGGCTATCTATTATGATCAAAAGCTCAGCAGTTTCAGTCATTTTCTGAATAAGTGCCTC